>PVKU01001189.1:235563-334433 GCA_004027475.1 Anoura caudifer | reverse complement strand
TTGTTTCTTTCTTCCTTCTGGTCCACTCCATTGATTTGAGTCCAGTTTTCCTCCCATCGCTATTGGTTCCCTGTGTGTTTTTCTTCATTTCACTTATTGTAGCCTTCAATTTTTCATCTAATTTGTGACCAAGATCAACCAATTCTGTGAGCTTCCTAATCACCAGTGCTTTGAACTGTTCATCTGATAGGTTAGCTACCAGTGCTTTGAGCTCTGTATCTGATAGGTTGGCTGTCTCTTGGTTGCTTAGATGAATTAGCTCTGGAGTCCCAATCTCTTCTCCTGTTTGAGCCATCTTGGTTTTTGGTTTTTTTGTTTTTTTTTTTTGTTTTTTTTTTTTTTTTGGGGGGGGGTCTGTTCGGGGCTGTTATGTAGTGAAGGGCAGAGCCTTAGGTGTTCACCGGGATGGGGCAACCCAATCACAGAGTTGTGATGCTGTATGTGGGGTGGGGTCCGAGAGGGACACCATGTCCGCTCTCTCAGACTCCGGTCCCTTCTGCTGCTTTCTCCAAGCAAATTGGGCCTCTCTGGTGCTGATTTCCACGTGGGCAGGCTCATGCACATTCTAGGACCCCATGGGTCTCTCCAACGAACTCTCCCTTGAGGCTGGGATTCCCTCCCAGCACCCCAACCCCCACTAGTGTTCTCAATCGGTGATTTTTAGGCTTTATTTCCTGGTGCTGGGGCCCTACACTGTGCAGTCTGTTTTGCTGCCCGTTTTCGCCTGGTTTACCTGCGTGTGAATGTGTGACCGTGGTCAGCTGCCTTGTGCGCCTCGCTTGGTCTGCTCGTTCCCTCCCTGCACCCGGTAACAGCCGCCTATGCGCCCAGGACCACCAGCTACTGCTTCTTCCTGCTGCGACCCCTCTCTGCTGGCCACCGACTCCGCCCCTCTTACCATTCTTGGTGAATTCTTTTCGGACTTCTGTACAATTCAGTCTGCTATCTGTTCTGGTTGGGGTTTTTTGGTTCTATATTTTTGTTGTCCTTAATCTTGGTTGTGAGAGGAGGCACAGTGTGTCCACCTACGCCTCCATCTTGGCCGAAGTCCCAGGGCCATGCATCATTGAGTGAAACAAGGGTTACCTGCCCCAGGCACTGCAGTACCTTGAGAGTAGGTCTGATGGCCAAGATGGCTGCTAAATGTCTGACAGGCAGGGAGTGTATACAGCGAGGATACACTGGACAAAGGGATGATTCACACCTGGGACAGGATGGAGTGTGACTTTGTGAGATTCTTTTTCATGCTACTCAGAAAGGCATGCAATTGAAAACTTATAAATTGTTTATTTCTAGAGTATTCCATTTCATATTTTGACCATGAGTAACTGAGACCATGGAAATGGAAATGTGCATAATGGGCGGAGCTACTGTACTTAGTTATCACGGATCCAAACTAAGGCTCCTACAGTTGAAATCATGCTATGGCCCTGGCTGGTGTGGCTCAGTGGATTGAGTGCTGCTGACCTGCGAACCATGGGAACCCAAAGGGTGGCTGGTTCAATTCCCAGTAGAGGCGCATGCCTGGGTTGTGGGCCAGGTCCCTGCTGGGGGTGTGTGAGAGACAACCATACCCTGATGTTTCTCTCCCTCCCTACCCCTCTCTCTAAAAATAAATAAAATCTTAAAAAAAAAAAAAAAAAAGGAATCATGCTATGATGTAGGTCTTGGATATTTTGGATTTTTATTACAAATTATATTTATGTTCAAATGGAAGTGCATTTTAAATACTTATGACATTTTCTTAATATTTTTAAAATTGATTTGAGAGACAGAGGGAGAAACAGAGAAACACTGATTCGTTGTTCCACTTATTTGTGCATTCTTGGTTGAGTTTTACATGTGCCTTGACCTGGAATTGAACCTGCAGCCTTGGTGTACTGGGACAACACTCCAACCAGTGGAACTGCACTTGTGGTGTTCTCTGACAAAAGGAGTTTTAGCTCTTTATCTTAACCTGGTGGCTGATCTCACTGTTGCTTTAGAATATATTTAAATAAGTATATTAAAATATAGAATGTAGTATATGGTTGATAACACAATCATCGATTTGGCAACACAATTTAACACAATTTTACCAATTAATCCAGTCAATTCACCATAGCTACCATCTTGATAATAGAGGAGAAGAAACCCTTTATTTAACACCTCTGTTCGTTTGTATCCTTAGGGATTAAAAATAAAAAAAAAAATTTAAAGTCAGGTTTGTTTCACGGGTGGAAGAAGGAGAGGAAGTAGACTTTTGAGTATGTTCTTTAGCCTAATTATGTGGATTGCTGCCCATCTCCTGGCAGTAAAGAATGGCAATCTCAAATCCTGTCTTTGATCACCAAATGACATAAGTTTAAGTATACCTGTATAGAGTCATTCCTGCTCTTGTGAACACTTTGCTTTTATCTTTTTTTCTCTAGGCTCTTGGGTTAGAATAGTTAGGTACCAGATTCTTTCTCTCTTTAATTAATGTGGTGTTTCCTTTGAGATTTAGCTGAGAATTTCATAACATCTAAAAACCTTAACACATCAGGAAGACTGTTGGTGGCTCATGAAGACTATAATACCATTTCATGTAGTATTTCAGTGTACCCTTGTGTATGTCTGTTTTCCTTTAGTGCTCCTAGTTTATATTTTGGCTAATTTCTAGAAATCGAGCAAGACAGTTAAGTGCACTGGCAGGGAAGTACATAAATAAACCTTTCGGGAGAAGGACTTTCCAGATCCTTTTCCCTGTCTCACATTCAAGGTTAATTAAAAGTGGTAGTGAAGCCAGGTCCTTTTTTCTAGGCCTGTTTCACTCTGTGCAGCTTGGCAATTATTTATCTAACTCAAACTTATGCCAAAAATATGAAAAGTAGTTTACAGCTTTGCTATGTATCTTCTGAACGCAAGAATAAGCTATGCCTTAGATTTGCTTCAACTTTCAGTGAAGTCAGGCGCAGTGGAACTTGGCACCTGAATTTTGTGTTCTTATGCTTTAAAGGTACTAGCCTCTTCTTGACTCTGGAGAACTTGTTTTTTCTAAGCTGGTATTATACATTCTGGTCAGTGTTTCTGAGATTCAGAAGCTACTAACTAACTGTATTGTCTTTTAAGTCCTCAGCTAGGAAGTCTAGAGGTCTCTATCTCCCAGCCTCAGCATCCTCTTTGTGCTTTTCAGGCAAGGCGAACGGGGGTGGCCTCTGTCCCTTTGGGGGCTTGTTCCCAGGATAGAGTTTGGGCGCCTTTGCATCTTGTAATTCAGAGAATGACCAACCAAAAAATCCCATGTCTGCTGGTGCTTGTTCTGTTTTGGGGAGTGACTTGGTGTATGTATATATATTCAAGCCTTTGAACTGGATTATCTTAATCGACAGAGATGCATGTCTTTTTTTATTTGCTTGATAGAAAATAGAAATTCTATTTTTATAGGATCAAAAAATAGTGTATGACTCAGATGCTTTTTAAATTGGGACTTATTACTCATCTGAATTAATTCAATAAAATGTAATGATTTGGGTTTGGTAGTTCTGGCTGTTTTAGTTCTTACGTGTCATTCTTAACAGTGTTTTGTCAGCTCTGATGAAGTTCTGATGACATTAAAGTGAAATCTTAGACTCTCATGTAGATTTTGGCATGTTTTTATATGTGGAAAAAACTCGGCAGTGCAAAAAATAAAGTATTACAAAGCAATGGTTGTTTTCTGAATATTAGGGTTCTTTGAATAGAAATTAATAATTGTGTTCTTCCTAGGCAATATTATTTGTGGCCTGAAGTAATAGTTAGAGAAATACTGGTGCTTAGCTGTAAATTCTGGTAATTTTTTTTATTGATAGAAAAAAATAAAAGCCAAAGTTGAACTAAGGAGCCTCCTTTTCATTTGTGATGTATAAAACCAGTTTCACTACTTAGTAGTCACATTTGATATGTGAAAAATAGAATTAAAACTATAGATTAATACCTCAGTTAATTTTATTTATGAGTGTGAGTCATGAAGTCAAAACTAAAAATGACTTAGTAGGTTTTCATGTAAATGTTCTGACATCTCTTTATAACAGCAGCTTAGATGGCATTGTGCTTTGTATTCTCGAGGTGTCTGGGTTGCATGTGCCCTGTCAATTTAAAAATAAAATAAGTCCCATAAGAGCACCTGATTCATAGAAGCTTTCTATCAGGCTAGAACGGCAGCATGCTGTTCTTTTCAAAATTTTATATATTTAATTATCTAAATTATATTTTGTTTTTTAAAAGGTAAATTAGGGAATGTAGGGGTATAATTGAGTAAAAGAATATGCCTGGAGCCAGGATAGGATCCCATCAGAGTTTGAAACAGTTCAGTATTTAAGCAGTTAAATATTTTACCTTTATGCCTTTTAATACTCTCCATATATCTTAAGTACATCTTTTGCAGAAAATGTAGGTGTCAATATTTTTATTGGTATTTAAGCTCTGAGTGCCTGTAATGGATCAGTTTTGCTTCATGTTTTAGTATTTTTAATTATTAGTGTCAACACAGCTGAGCGTGTATACAAACTTTATATGCTTAAATTTTAAAAAGTTGGGATGACTTTGTGAAAGAAAGCTTGGGATGTAAGCGACTCTTAACTTTCTGCTGTTTGTGCCTTAATGATTGATACCTTTTGGCTTTTTAAAGATAAGTTTTATTTTCGATTTACAGAAAAGTTAAAGATAATACAGAGATTACTTCTCTGTTACCTTTTTATATTATGATGGCACATTTGCCAAAACTAAAAAATCAACGTTGGTACACTATATAAATTAAACTCTGGGCTTTGTTTAGATTTCACCAGTTTTCCATGAATGTTCTTTTCTGCTCCAGGATTCAATCTTTAGTATTGGGTTGGCCAAAAAGTCCATTTAATTTCTTCCATAAAATAAAATACATTTTTTCATTTTCCTTAATAACTTTATTGATTTGGATATTTTGAGTATGTTGGCTGTGTCCCACGTAGTATAACATTGATTGTTCTCAACTAGTGTCTCTGTTTGATCACTATTAACTTCATCTGGTCTACCCCACTGCGGAACATCGTCCAGCAAGAACTCTCCAGCATGAAACTTTGCAAACCACTTTTGATATATTCAATCAGTCACAGCACCTTCTCTGTACACTGGATACATTTTTTTTGTGTGTTTCAGTTTTTACCTTTCTTGAAACAATAAAGCATAATATGCTGAAAACGTGTATTTTCTTCCATCATTAATATTAAAATGGCTACACAAAAATTCACCAATTTTTTTAAAATGCACACTGATATGACAGCTGTCATTAATACAATCTAACAGAATTGTTTCAAATGAAGTTAAAGACAACTAAGTGCTACTAGAGCCATCTAATGGAAAAAACCAGACTTTCTAGCCAACCCAATATTTCCTAGTCTGTGACAGTTTCTCACTACTCCTTTGTTCTACATGACCTTGACTGTTTGGAGTACTGGTCAGGTGGTTTTTGGAATGCTCCTCAATTTCAATTTATGTGATTCTCCACCCCTCCATGATCAGACCTCATGATAATGAGGTATTAAAATTTGGCCAAATTCGTTGTGGTTTTTTGGAAAGAATTCTGCTGTGCCCCCCTCATAACTGCGCTGGGTATGGTAAGCTCAATTCACGTGACTGAGGTGCTTGCCAAGTTTCTCCACTGTAAAGTTAGTTTTTCCCTTTGCATTCTGTTCTTTGGAAGCTCATCACTAAGTTGTGTGGCTAACACTCATGGGGGGGGGGAGGGCGTTGCTAGGGGAATTAGGTTCAACCTCCTAGAGGGAATAATTGTTTTTTACTTTTGATTGTAACCTGTCGGTGCATTCATCTTAGTTATTAGTGGCTTTTGTATAGGAGTTCCATTTGTTTAGCTATTTGCATGGCAAATTTAACTTCTTAACGTTTGGCTGTTTTTGGATCTATAGTAACATTATATGTGAAAATGAAGATTAACTTTAGGATGAGTTGCAAAGCTATTCGTTAAGAACCTCATAACTCAAACAATTGTATAGTCTAAAAAAGTTTCAGATCAGAAAGAGAACTTGGGGATAAGTTAGTCATAAAATGCTGTTACATTCAGTATATCTTTTTGTTATGAACTCTGGCAGGTTCTTGAATGTCATTTTTGTTACAATGTTGATGAGATGCTGTCAGGAACTAAACTCTGTATCAATTAGCCTGTGGTAAAATTGGTTTCTTTATAGGTCTTGTGCAGAAAGTTTCAGAACCTATATACTAGGTTAAATGAGGATTTACTGTAGTTACATAATTAGTAAGAGAATATATTCTTAACAGCTACTAATTCTAGCAAAGGGCCATTATTTTGGCCCATAGAAACATTGTAGTCTATCTTAAGGAGTATATTTTTCACTATTTTGACACTTTTTAGCTGTTCTATTTGTAGTTTCAGTGAAAATCTTGATATAATTGTAGTTGGCTTTCACTTTTTCTTCAGGATTTTCTAAACAGTTGAATCTTACTCCTTTAAATGAGAAAACTTACTCACTTCAACAGTTTTGTTATATTTTTGTGTTGTTTGAGTTTTGCCATTTTCTCCTTTCTCCCTATGAATAACACTAACTGATTTCCATATGATGAAAGTCTTAGGAAAGTATATTGTTTTCCTGAGCAGAGTATTTGTAGCTGAGGCTATTGGGTAGTGACCTCTGGAAAAGTAACAGAAAGATATTAAAATTTGGCCTAACCCGTTTGATCCAGGCTAAAAGTTAAGGCAAAGTATTTATCTCCCAGGGTTTCCTTGAAAATAGGAAGAAAGATGGAAATTGAATATTAATGGGAAATATCTCACTAGTTATAGTGTGGTAATAAATTCTATTCGGAGATTGTTGAGGACAGTTCAGAATTTCTATATCAACTCAAGGAGACACCTGGGTTTTTGTGTGGTGTATAAGTCAGAAGTGTTTAAAACCAACTGTTTATTGATTCAGTTACATCAGCGTTCAGACCTTTGGCCTTTGCCAGCATCTGGATGTCGTGTAGGTGCTAAGAGCCAAAAGTGTGAGGCTTAGGGTCAGTCCTCTTACTGGCTCCATGACCCTGGGCAGGTGGTCAGCTGATGTTTGGGTAACCTCCATTTCCTTTGCTTGCTTTCTCAAGTATGAGTGCTCCAGTAGCTTAAAAAACAAAACAACAACAAAAAAAGATGACTTTTTTAGTTTTAGGTTCACAGCAAAATTGAAGGGAAAGCACAGAGATTTTCCAGGTCCCTTTGCCCCCACTCATGATGAAGAGCTTGCCCCATAATTAACATCCCCCACCAGAGATGCATTTGTCATAATTGATGAACCTACACCAGCACATCATTATCATCCAAAATAGTTTGCAATAGGGTTCACTTGTGGTATGCTTCATCCTATGGGTTTGGACAAACGTATGATGTCATACGTCCACCATTATGATATCACACAGAGTATTTTCACTGCCCTGAAAAAATCCTGTGTTCCACTTATTTATTCAGTCCACCTGCTCCAGACCCTGGCAGCCACTGATTTAAAAAAATTTTTTTTAAATGTATTTATTTTTAGACAGAGGGGAAGGGAGGAAGAGAGGGAGAGAAACATCAGTGTGTGGTTGTCTCCCGTGCGCCCCCAATGTGGCCCATCTGTCCTCAGGTCTACTTTTCTTACCCTCCGCTCCTTGTCTGTAATGTGGCACTTCTCATTCTAAGTAGCATCTTGGTTTGAGATGTTACAGCCCAGTTTTTCCGGATAAAAACCTGGGCTGCACAGATTGGTCAAAAGTGCTGAGATCATAAGAGTAAATCCTTCTAGTGGTGGGTGTGGAGCCAACTAGGCTTTCTCATACTTTTGTCCCTTATAACGTGGAAGTTACTCTTATCTTAATAATGGCCCCAAAACACAGGAGTAGTGGTGTTGGCAGTTCGGACATTCCGAGGAGAAGCCGTAAGTGCTTCCTTTAAATGAAATGGTTTGTACGTACAGGAAAAAGCCGTGTGGTTTGGTATTGTCTGCAGTCTCAGGCGTTCGCTGGAGGGGCTTGGAACGTGTCCCTGCGGATAAGGGGAACTGCTTACTGAACGTTGGACGAGATTGCCATGGTGCCATCGAATCTAGGGTGTGGATGTGCTTTATGTGTACCTCGCGTAGTGTTGACGTAGTAGTACAATCTTTGATAAAATATTTGAAACAGATTGAATTGAATATACAATAAACCACGTAAATAAATACACATTTAGCCAAGAAGGAAAATTAGTGTTGTGCAAAGATGGCAAGCATGTTTATGTTAGTAAAGAATGTCAGATTTGCTGCATTTTGTAGATCCTAAGACACTTTTTCCTGCATCTTAACAGCTTGAAATTGAGATGTCTTACAATTGGCGGTGAGTTGCATTTCGATGATCGGCCTTTTTCTTTCACGGTGTGTCGTAGAGCAGTGGTGTGTCATCGATGTGATGGAATGAGGTGGTGCCTCTTTTTGTGTGGAGACGAGGTGGAAACACACTGGATGGTAGTTTACTTCTTGGGCTATAGGATGTGCTTCATTAAATGCTATTTTTATCAGGTACTGACTTGGCTCTGGGCAGCTGACGGTGGGGGACCATTGCTAGAGTATTTCATTCATAGAGCAGTTATCTTTATTCCAGGCTAGAAGACTAGCCAGAGTTCAGGCTTTTAAAATAAAATATAAAACTGATACAAATTTTTTTTTACTACACAGTCTTGTTTTTTATTTAATCATATTTTTGGTGGGGACATAATGGTAAGTATTGAGTTATTCCCATTTCTGAATGAAGGAGGCCTTGGGAGGTTTTATTCTGTAGTTCTTGGAAAAGGAGTGAAGAGTAGCAGAATAAGTTTCCAGAAATTTTCTTTTAATTAAAGAACTGTAAATTTATTAATACTTAAACTGATGCTTGAGGAATTAAACTACAAGTTTACTTTTGGCTTCTGTTATTCTGAATCTCAGCACTGTTAATACTTATTCTGCATGATTTTATGAGGGCCTAGGAGGCACAGGTGCTCATATGTTCATGTTTAGAGCTTTTTCTGCTCTCTTGAGTAAGTCTGTTTAAGGGTAAGTTACTAAATTCTGTCATTAACTCTGTGCTTCGCTTCAGTGCTATGTAAAAGTGAATAGGACCACAGCGTGGAGAGACGGTCGGTCCTGGAACAGCGTGGCCTGCGCAGAAGCATTTGTGTGCGGATGTTTTCAGCAACTATGCACAGTACTGTAGATGCCATTTCTCTTGTGATTTTAACATTTTCTTTTCTCTAATACACATAACATATGAAATGTGTTAATTGACCATTTACGTTATCACTGAGGCTTTCAGTCAACAGAAGGCTATTGGTGGTGAAGTTTTGGGGAGTCAAAAGTTACACATGAGTATTTGACTGTGCAGGGGTCAGCACCCCTAACTCCTGCATTGTTCAAAGGTCAACTGTATAAAGTACTATGCAAATAAATGCTGTGGGCACTTAAGAACTTAAAAATAAGTTTAAAAAGAGGGCAGGACCTTGGCAAGTATAGAGTTGAATCTCAATCAGGTTTTGGGAAGGTTGCCTGAAGGAAGCTGAATG
Source organism: Anoura caudifer (assembly GCA_004027475.1). NCBI lineage: Eukaryota > Metazoa > Chordata > Mammalia > Chiroptera > Phyllostomidae > Anoura > Anoura caudifer. Next base: position 324,898 of record PVKU01001189.1, on the reverse strand, counting down.
TCTTTGAGGCAGGAGGTAAATATGCAGGAGGTGCCAGTGGGGCTGGGAAGTGTCTGGTGGCCGCCTTGATTTAAAGGTCAGAGGCTGTAAATCAGTCCCTGTTGAGTACATACGGCTATAGTTCAGTGTATGTGACCAAGATTATGTGGGTCGCTGTGCATAGGCTGAGCTTTTTGCTGTTTATGATGTAATGGACACTCAGGGACACACCTGATACTTTGCTGGAGGTATGATCTCTTGTCAATCTGTCAACCAAAGGTGGACTCTTTGGTAAAGAATATAACCACAGAGGTTGTTAAAGTCTGATTGTGGATTGAAAGGGTTATAATTGTTTTTATAGAGGAGATGCATGATTTTATAGCACATTATATAAGAAATGATTAAGACAGTATTTTGAAATGCTTATCTTTTTTCAGATACGTACTACATTTGAAAAGTAAAATACAGTACAGTGGATTCACTATAGGTTTTAGTCACAAATTTGGAATTGCATCTGTACTTGTTTCCTCATCCACAACATGAAGAAAAAACCACATTATGAGATTACTTGAAGAGTCATACAAAATAGTGTACATGAATGCATTTAGTGTGTAGTTGCTTAGTGAGTAACTCAGGCATTATAGTTGGCTGCTCGTGACAGATCTGGACTAATGTAGCTGTAACATGGAGTTAGCAGGTAGGCACAAGGGCAAAGATGACGTCCTTAGGTTCCCAGGCTCCTTCTGTCTTTTTACTTAGTCCTCTTTAGTGTGTGGCTTAGTTTCTAAAGGGGTTACTCCTACCATAACATTAATGTTTCATGCAGGAGGAGGAAGGAAAGGGCAAGGCAAATGTATGAGAACTAGCTAAGACCGTGCCCCCAACTTTTAAGTTGCTTTTCTGAGTGTCCCTCCCTACAAATTGCACTTTTATCCTGGGCAGGAAATGTCACCTGACCAACCCTAGGTGCAAGAGAGGCTGAGAAACATTGCTTTTTGATTGCCTTTAATAAAATTAGAGTTTTATTAGAAAGAAGCGGAGAATAGATATCAGGTTGACTCACCAGCAGTGTCTGCCACAGTGAATGTTTTATTTTTTTCTTTTCTTTACATATTTAGGAGCATTATCGTTTAGGCCTGGCTTCATGCCATGAATGTTAGTTCATAAAATTCCCCTGTTACCTTTATCCCATGTCTTCTAGGTTCTAGTTTGCTAGGAGACTAGGCTTATATGATAAAATTGTGTACTCTTGGGCATTAAGGGGAAAAAAATGTTAACTTGGTTGTTTTCATTTATAGTTTAGCTAGGATCTTCCAGCTTTAGTTCAGAGGACCTAACTGAGGTGCGAAAATTGCCTGGTAGACCATCCAGGGTTCTTGCCCTTGGTTCTGTTGCTCAGTTGCCGTGGGGCCGTGAGCCTTTCACTTCCGTCTTGGATGTATCTGTTTTCTTATCTATGGAATAAGGATTTGTTGGAGATGATTCTGATGAGTCTGCAACTTGAACATTCTGATTTTATCTCAACATTCTGCATATAATTCTGATTGTGTATGTAAAATGCCTTCAGCCATATGTATTGCTTTCTAGGGAATGCAGAATTGAAAATAGCTTTATAACAAAGTTAAAATCTTATTTTGAATCTTAGTATCTTTACAGATAGATATGGGTGGTTAAATAAGTTCTGCAGTTTATTGCTATCTTGGTATGAATATTTACTAGGGCTTTTTAGAAGCATGAAGTAAAAACCTTGACATCTTCAGTTCTGACTTTGAAATATGGTAGTAAAATGTTGCTTCATATTTGGAAAACTGCATTAATGTTAAAGTTTGAGTAGGAAAAGCCTCTTTCTTATGCCAGTAACAGTTGTTGCCCTTTCATTTCTAGGAATGAATCCCTAGAATTAAGTATTATGAAATTACAATTATTTAAACGCTATTCAGTTTTAACTCATGACCTGCTGACCTGAGAAAGCAGACGCTTTGTTTACCGTTTTAAGTCAAACTTTGACCAGCCCCATGGACATGCCAGCTGCCGGCGTTGTGCCACAGACGACGGAGATGAGGCGAGGCGTCCTGTCCTGGTCTGGTAATGAGGGGCAGCCACCACGTGACTGTCTTCTGATTTTGTTCTCTGGGGCAAGTGTGTCTGCACTGTGTTTTGGGAGATGGAAACCTGTATTTAGTTTTGTTTTTCATGCAGAATACATCTTGAAAGGCAGTATGTATGGTTCAGTAGGCGGGACAAGACCCTTGTTTGAATTTTTTCAAACAACTAATGTAATCACATGAAAAGTGTCTAAGCTTATTCATTAACAAGGGAGAGCTGCTTTAAATTATGATTAATGCCACTGCAGAACCCATTCTAGGTTGGCAGTGATACTTACTGGTTAAAATACAGTGGCAGGACTTAAACCTGGCCTTATTATAAATGCCTTTTCTTTCCTTTTTTTTTTAAAGATTTTATTTATTTATTTTTAGGGAGAGGGAAAGGGGAGGAGAGAGGGAGAGAAACATCGAAACATCAGTGCGGGGTTGCCCTTCACGTGCCCCCTACTGGGGACCTGGCCTACAATGCAGGCATGTGCCCTGACTGGGAATTGAACCCACTACCCCTTGGTTTGCAGTCCGGCACTCAGTCCACTGAGCCACACCAGGCAGGGCAAATGCTTTTTCTTTTAGCTGCCACATTTTTATGGGTGAAACTCTACAAGCAGGTAAAAATTCATTTTATTGTGGAAGTTAATTGACAAGGGTGATTCAGATAGAATTTCATAATTATGGCAATAGTACTTTTTTGCTCAATAGATATTGACTGGAAAATTTTCTTTATAGTTTACTATGAAGAATCTTAGAGAAATAAAAGAGGAAATAAAAATAAAAATGAACTACTTGTATATTGTCCCATTGTATAGATTCATTAATAAATATTTTGCCATACTTTATCATATATACAGGGTGGGGCAAAAGTAGATTTACAATAACCAAGATGTGGAAGCAGCCTGAGTGTCCATCAGTAGACAAGTGGATAAAGAAATGTGGTAAATATATGTGATGGAATATTACTCAGCCATAAAAAGGAATGAAATCTTAACATTTGTGACAACATGGATGGACCTAGATGGTATTATGCTCAGGGAAATGAGTCAGAGAAAGACAGTGCCACATGATTTTGCTTGTTTGTGGCCACCTAAAGAGCAAAATAAATGAACAAACAAAATTGAAACAGACTCATAGACACAGAAAACAGAATGACAGTTGCTGGAGGTCAGGGGGGACTAGGTGAAAACGGTGAAGGGATTCAGAAGTACAGATTGCTAGTTACAAAATAGTCTCGGGGATGGTAAAGTACAGTATAGGGAATACAGTCAATAATATTGTAATATCTGTGAATGATACTAGGTAGGTACTAGAAATACCAGGGGGAACACTTCGTAAAGTTTGTGTGTATGGTTGTCTAACCACTATGCCATACGCTGAAACTACTATAAAATGGTATGGAATGTAAACTGTAAATGAAAAATGAATTTTATTCCAAACCAAAAAGAAAAAAAGATAGCTTTTAATATGGATTCAGATTAAAGGGGTTTCTCAGTTAACCCAAAGAACCTATTCTAAGAATTGAAATTATAGGCTAAAATATAGCCTGTGCCTGCAGTTTGTGTAAAATAAACACTCTGCAGTGATCGTAGGGGTGCATACATTCTTTCAAATTAGTGTTTTGGGTTTCTTTGGTATATACCCAGAAGTGGAATCACTGAGTAATAAGGCACTTCCATTTTTCATTTCTGAGGAACCTCTATACTGCTTTCCACAGCGACTGACTTCGCCAGTCTGCATTCCCACCCGCGGCACTCGAGGGTTCCCTTTTTGCTACATCCTCGCTAACGCTATAACCATTTCTATACTGATAACCATTCTGGCAGGTGTGAGTTGATATCTCAGTGTGGCTTTAATTTGCATTTCTATGATGATTAGTGAAATTGAACATCTTTTCATGTCTACTGGCCATCTATATGTGCTCTCTGCAGAAATGTCTATTTGGGTCCTCTGCCCATTTTTTAATTGGATTGTTTGGGTTTTTTGATGTTGAGTTTTATGAGTTCTTTATACATTTTGGCTATTAACCCCTTATCTGATGCATCATTGGCGAATATCTTGTTCCATTCAATAGGTTGTGTTTTCACTTTGTTCATGGTTTCCTTTGTTGTGCAGAAACTTTAGTTTGATATATTGCCATTTGTTCATTTTTATTTAAAATTTTTTTTTGTTTCCCTTTCCTGAGGGGATACATCAGAAAAAATATTGCTAAGAGAAATGTCAGATTTTTCAGCCTTTGTTTTCTTCTAGGAGTTTTATGGTAAGAAGTTTAGGGTCTAGTTTTATTTTTTGCGTGTATCTCTCCAATTTTCCCAACACCAGTTATTGAATACACTGTTTTCACCTCATTGTTTGCTCTTGCCTCCTTTGTCATAGTATTAATTGATCATATAGGTGTGGGTGTCTTTCTGGGTTCTTTATTCTGTTCCACTGATTTTTATACCAGTACCATGGTGTTTTGATTACTACAGCCTTTGTAGTAGGATTTGATATCAGGTAGCATGATTCCTCCAACTTTGTTCTTCTTTCTCAAGATTGCTGTGGCTGTTTGGGTTTTTTTGTGGTTCCAGATACATTTTTGGATTATTCTAGTTCTGAGAAAAATACTGTTGGCATTTTGATAGGAATTGCATTGAAACTATAGATTGCCTTGGGTATTATGGACATTTTAATGATGTTAAATACAAATACATGCTTTTATTTATTTGTACCTTCTTCAGTTTCTTCAGTGCCTTAATAATTTTCTGAGTATAGGCCTTTCACTTCTGTGGTTAAATTTATTTCTTATTTGTTTGTATTTTGAGGCAGTTGTAAATGAGATATTTTTTCAGTTGCTCTTTCTCATAGTTCATTATTGGTGTATGAAAATGGAACAGATTTTTGTCCCTGGCCAGGTGGCTCAGTTGGTTAGTGTGCTGTCCTGTGCGCCAAAAACACTGTGGGTTTGATCCCTGATCTGGGGGCTTATGGGAGGCAAACTGATAGATGTTTCTTTCTCACATTGATGTTTTTTTCCTCTCTATCTCTCATCAATAAACCCTTGGGTGGGAACTTTAAGAAAATGAAACAAGTTTTTGAATGTTTATTTGTATCCTGCTACTTTACTGAATTCATTTATCAGTTCTGGTACTTTTTTGGTGGAATCTTTAGGGTTCTCTTTATACAGAATTATGCCATCTGCAAATGACCATTTTAATACTTCTTTTCCAATTTTGTTGCTTTTTATTTCTTCTTGTCTAAATGATGTGGCCATATTAAAATCTTTTAAAAGTAGATAATCCATTTTTTCTGTCCTTAGAAAATGTGAGTGGTAAGTATGTCCCTTAAGCTTCTATGACAAGCAGTGGTGTAGTCAGCCTGATAGACCCCCAGAGGGCTGTTGCACCCAGTGAGTGCGATTCTGTCTAACACATAAGCAGGCATTCAAATGATAACTTTTTTTTAAAAAATAACATTTGGAGCTGTGGACATGTTTGCTGTTTTTTGTGTTTTTTTAAATTTATTTTTTATATTCTTATTTTTTTTTATTGTTGTTCAAGTACAGTGGTCCCCCTTTGCTGTGCACCCCACTCGGAAACATGCTGTCATGAGAGATGAAGCTTGAACTTGGTTTTGGAACATGAGTAGGCATTTTCAGACAGCTGAAGGACATTCCAAGTGGAGAGGAGGGGACTAGGCAAAGGTTGGAGCTGCAGTGACTATGCGTGGGGTCCCAGGAGTGGAGGCTGGGCGAGGCCGGAGGGGAGTCTGCAGGCCGGCGGGTGGGCTGGCTGGCTGGCTGGGGGAGTTTGTAGTGCAGGCACCGAGAATTGTTGGTGGCGATTTGAAGCATGGAACTAACAGGAACATTTTTAATTCTAGAAATGGGTTTTGGTGTTTTAAAGATTCTGGTCAATTAAGGCTTTGTTTTCAGTTTCAGACTCACTAGCTTGCCTCTATTTATTTATTTCTGTGCTTTTGAAACAGGATGATAGTGGAAATTGATGTTTTTCTTTAGAACTGAAGTTCATTGCTTTCTAAAACAGAAGTAATTGTAGCCAACATGTGATCCATTTGCTCTTTTCCATGCTCCTTGGTTTTAAGTGGGACAACAGATGGTCCCACTTATTGACAAATAGGAATGGGTGTAGGTTTGTACAAGGTTGGGAATTTTAAAAACTTGTATATTAGGACAGTGTCCTTCATGAAGATATTCCCAATCTTTATCTCTCATTGTTGCTATATCATGGTAAGTATGGATATAATTCAGAGAGCTTCCTTTAGAAAGCTTGAGTGCCTCTTGTTAATAAACTGTGTGTGTGTGTGTGTGTGTGTGTATGTGTGTGTGTGTGTGTACACAGAAGACATCGCTTTGCAGTCCTTGCCACTTCTGGCATTTCTTGACTGAGTCCTTTTTCATAGGAGCATTTGTCTCACTTTAGGGCATGAATATTGAGGGTCTGCCAGCATCTAATTTAAATAGCAGTTTTAGAGGCGAAGTTGGAGAGAATTGTACTATTTTGAAATTCTCAGTGCCTTAAAAGAATAAATGTTAAACATATAGCACAGAATAGCAAATACTTGTTGGTGTGTGTATATTTGGTATTTGCTCTTGGCAACTTAACACTTGTGAAGCTTTAAGGAGAGTATTCAAAGATATGTTCATTGAGATGCAGGGCAACAGTGAGTACTGCACAGGTGTTATTAATAATTTAGGAAAATCATAGGCAAGTAGATTTTTAAAAAAAATATATTTACTTTTAGAGGGGAAGGGAGGGAGAAAGAGGGAGAGAAACATGATGGGGGACACATGGATTGGTTGCCTCTTGCAAAGCACCTTAGTAGGGTTCCGGGCCTGCAGCTCAGGCATGTGCCCTGGTCAGGAATTGAATTGGTGGCGCTTCAACTTGCAGGACGATGCTCAACCAACTGAGCTGTGCTGGTCAGGGCCAAGTAGATTTTTAAAAGAGCTTTCTAAACTTCATAGTTCAAAGTTTTAGTTGTCTTTTCTAGCTACTTGATACTTTAAAAACACATACTTCTTTGAATCTCCATGATCTCTCTTAAAATGAAGACTTTTTATTAGTTTAGGAGTTACTCCAGGGAGAGTGCTTACTGACAGAACCTTACCTGAGATTAAAAGATCTAGACAGAAGCTTGTGTCTCTCAGCCTTGTCATTGCCTATGACCCATCCAGCCTCCAACATACACACACGTGCACACACACAGTTTAACAGGTGGGGAAGAAGTAGGCATGCGAGGGTCTGTCCTCATGGTAGGGAGGGAAGTGTTGTGTTTACTTCCTGCCTTTAGCAAATGTAATACATGCTAGCACATTGGCTGCAGAAGTGAGCTGGATCAGTCTGCTACAAGGTGACTGTTCTAAAACAAACAATGAAACAGCACAATCTTGAGTTTGTGGACAACATCTGAGACTGAGCGAATGAAACAATGAGACTCTTGCAGGTGGTTTGGCCATTAGCTGTGAGCCTGCTGGAAGTGGACAGGGTGTTCTCTGTGTGCGCTGTATAACCTTGAAGACTTGCATCTATTTCCATTTCCCCAGGAATGAAATCTGAAACAGAAGAGCTATTTTCCTTCCCATAGCTTTCTTTTTGTGTGGTTTTTAAAAAATCCTTATTGTATTTTTTCCATTACCATTTAGTTGCCTTATACCCTGTCCCCAGGGATCACCACACTGTTGTCCATGTCCATGAGTCCTCTTCACTTTTTGCTCAATCCCTCCTCCTCCTAGCCTTCCTGCCCCTTCCCACTAGCTGTCATCCTGCTCCACCTATGAGTGTGTTCCCGTTTTCCTTGTTAGCTCAGTTTTTCATTAGATTCCACGTATGAGTGAGATCATAAGGTGTTGGTCTTTCTCTCACTGGCTTATTTCACTCAGCATAATGTTCTCCAGGTCCACCCATACTGTTGCAAGGGGGAAATGTCCTTTTTATGGCTGAATAGTATTCCATTGTGTGAATGTCCCATAGTTGTTTTATCCACTCATCTACTGATAGACACTTGGGCTGCTTCCATATCTTGGTGATTGTAAATAATGCTGCAATGAACATAGGGGTGCTTATGTCCTTTTGAATTAGTGTTCTGGATTCCTTCAGATATAGTCCCAGAAGTGGGATTACTGGGTTGAAAGGCAGATTCATTTTTAATTTTTTGAGGTACATCCATACTGCTCTTCACAGCAGCTGCACCAGTCTGCATTCCCACTGATAGTGCAAAGGGGTTCCCTTTTCTCCACATCCTCACCAGCACTTGTTGTTTGTTGATTTTTTGATGATAGCCATTCTGACAGGTGTTAGGTGATATCTTATCATGGTTTTAATTTGCATTTCTGTGGTGATTAGTTATGTTGAACATCTTTTCATACGTCTGTTGGCCATCTCTGTGTCCTCTTTGGAGAAGTGTCTATTCAGGTCTTTTGTCCATTGTTTAATTGGGTTGTTTGGGTTTTTTGGTGTTGCATTTTATAAGTACTTTATAAATTTTGGATATTACCCCTTACCAGATATATGTGTCATACTTAAGCCTGAAAATAACCCCAAGCAGTAGCTTGTCCAGTCCTTTTTCCTCTATTACAGATGAGAAAGCTGAGGCTTAGGCCCCGCCAGTCTCATGCCAGGTAAATTGAAGAGCTGGGTGATAAACTCAGGACGCCTGACTCTGAACCACTCAACTCTACCTACCATATTTTGCCATGTGTAACAGGCACTATTTTGTTCAAATTTTAAAGGGAAAAATAAGAATGTGCATTGTATCTGGGTAGTACCTGAAATACCTTGTATCTGTTCTGTGTTTTGTAATTATTTGTTACATAAAATTTCTTGTACCACAGTATGTTAAAAAATAAATGCTAAAATTCCTTTATAATATAAAAAGCAAGTGTCTCTATATAAATAAATACATAATTGAAATAAAAATTATTTTTATTTTTTATATTTTTAAATTTATTGATTATGCTATTACAGTTGTCCATTTCCCCCCCTTTATTTCCGTCCACCCTGTACACTGCCTCCCACCCGCATATCCCGCCTCCAGTTCATGTCCATGGGTCATATGTATAAGGTCTTTGGCTTCTACATTTCCTATCCTATTCTTAACCTCCCCCTGTCTATTTTCTACTTACTATTTATGCTACTTTTCCCCCATTCTCCCCCTCCCACCCCTCTGCTGATAACTCTCCATGTGATGTCCATTTCTGTGATTCTGTTCCTGTTCTAGTTGTTTGCTTAGTTTGTTTTTGTTTTGGGTTTTTTTTTTTTTTTAGGTTCTGTTGTTAACAGTTGTGAGTTTGTTGTCCGAATTAAAAAATTAAAATGAAGGATATTTTCCTGAAAGTTTGGATCCAAATGTGGGTGCACATTATACACGGGAGTGCAATATACATGGCAAAATATGGTACATTAAGTGCTCATATTTCCCTGGACCGTGTGGTAAGGAGGGTGGTCTTATTTCTCCAAGGGAGCGGGCTCGGGGAAGATAAGTAATTCACTGTCATATGGCTAGTTTTAAAACCAAAATTCAAACCTGGGTCAGAAAGCCTGTGTTTTTTCCACTGCATGTATCATATCACCCCTTAGAGTACATTACTGTAATATCTGATTTACTAAGATCTTTTTATTTCTCATGTTGGCTGCTGTCAGTTTACAGAGGGATTGTTAAAAAGTTCCTGTGTCCTGTGCCTAGTTGTGGTTCCCAGGCCAGGGCCCATCACACTAGTTGGTAGGCTTCACCTTTTTATGCTTGCAATGCCAGCCTGGGTTCTGAGACCTGCTTCAAGTTCCAAAGGAGGAAGAGAAGCAAATATGTTTTCCTAGTTGTTTCCAGGTTCCGTTTGTTCTTTACAGATGTTATCTCCCTTGGTGTAGGTAACAAACTATGAAGTGTGGAGTCAAGGGTGAGCACAGAGCCTCTGGGGTCAGACCTGGTTCTGAGCGTGGCTCTACCAGTGCTACTGGTTCTCCCACCATGCTCTATGCGGTGACAGGAGGTGAGGCGGTTAACCTTTCTGAGACTCAAGTTTCCTCATCTAAAGTGAATGAATGCCTTCGTGGGTGGTTATAGGGCTTGAGTGACCCAGACTGTAGATGCTCAGCATGGTTATCTGGGCATCGTAGGTGTCCAGGAAATGAGTGCAGTGGTGGTGGAAATGGTGATTTATTCTGCCTTGTGGTCTGCCTCTTCTGTTACCAAAGGTTTTCGTAGAGTTTCTGGAGTAGACTGTGGTGTAACTTCTGGATTGGATATGAGGTATAAAGGTTGGGATTTCATTTTCTTTTTTGTAGTCATATGTAAATCAGATTGTTTTGTAATTTAAATGCTATATTTTGGAATTATATGTTGTAAATTTTTATGTACTTAAATTTTTTAAAAATTTATTTTTTAAAATATATTTTATTGATTATGCTATTACAGTGTCCCATTTCTCCCCCATCATTCCCCTCCACCCTGCACACTCCCTCCCACCCACATTCCCCCCTTTAGTTCATGTCCATGTGCCGTAAGTTCTTTAGCTTCTACATTTCCCTCACTATTCTTGCCCTCCCCCTGTCTATTTTCTATGCTTAATCTCTGTACCTTTTCCCTCTCTCTCCTCCTCCCACTCCCCTGTTGCTAACCCTCCGTGTTATCTCCATTTCTGTGTTTCTGCTCCTGTTCTTGTTGTTTGATTAGTTTGCTTTTGCTTTAGGTGTGGTTGTTAATACCTGTGAGTTTGCTGTCTTTTTACTGTACTATTTTTTATCTTTTTCTTAGATAAGTCCCCTTAATATTTCATAAAATAAGGACTTCGTGATGATGAACTCCTTTAACTTGACCTTACCTGAGAAGCACTTTATCTTCCCTTCCATTCTAAATGACAGCTTTGTTGGATAGAGCAATCTTGGATGTAGGTCCTTGCCTTTCATGACTTGGAATACTTCTTTCCAGCCCCTTCTTGCCTGCAAGGTCTCTTTTGAGAAATCAGCTGACAGTCTGATGGGAACTCCTTTGTAGGTGACTGTGCCCTTATCCCTTGCTGCTTCTAGAATTCTCTCCTTCATTTGAATCTTGGCTAATGTAATTCTGATGTGCCTTGGTGTGTTCCTCCTTGGGTCCACCTTCTTTGGGACTCTCTGAGCTTCCTGGACTTCCTGGAAGTCTATTTCCTTTGCCAGATTGGGGAAGTTCTCCTTTATGATTTGTTTAAATACGCTTTCCACTTGTTGCTCTTCCTCTTCCCCTTCTGGTACCCCTATAATTCAGATGTTGGGATGTTTAAAGATGTCCTGGAGGTTCCTAAGTCTCTCCTCATTTTTTTTGAATTCTTGTTTCTTCATTCTTTTCTGCTTGTTTGTTTCTTTCTTCCTTCTGGTCCACTCCATTGATTGAAGTCCCAGTTTTCCTCCCATCACTATTGGTTCCCTGTGCATTTTCCTTCATTTCACTTAGTGTAGCCTTCATTTTTTCATCTGATTTGCGACCCAAATCAACCAGTTCTGTCAGCATCCTGATCACCAGTGGTTTGAACTGTGCATCTGATAGGTTGGCTATCTCTTGGTTGCTTAGATGAATTGGCTCTGGGGCTTTGATGTGTTCTTCCGTTTGAGCCATTTTGGGGTTTTGTTTTGTTTTGTTTTTTCTTTTTGGTCTGGTCGTGCCTGTTAGGTAGTGAGAGGCAGAGCCTTAGGTGTTCCCCACGGTGGGGCAGCCCAGTTGCTGGGTTGTGATTCTGTATGTGGGGGCGGGGTCCAACAGGGAACAATGGCACTCGCTCCTCTTTCTTGCCTGTACTTCAGTCCTCTCTGCCGCTTCCCACAAGCAAGTTGGGCCCTTCTGGTGCTAGTTCCCCTGTGGGTGGGTGGGCTGGTGTACGTTCTAGGACCCTGTAGGTCTCTCCAGTGAACTCTCCTGTGAGGCTGGGATTCTCTCCCGGCACCTCAACCCCCACAAGTGTTTTCAATTGGTGTTTTTAGGTTTTATTTCCTGGTGCGGGGGCCCTGGGTTGCGAGGTCTGTTTTGCTGCCTGTTTTCGCCTGGATTATCTGCACCTGAATGTGGAACCTCCTGGTCAGCCAGCTGCCTTGCTCGACCTCACTGGGTCTGCCCGTTGCCACCCGGTGCCTGGGGTCCGCCAGTCTCGGCCTGCTTGCCTGGTCTACCAACCTCCGCTTTCTCCTGCCGCGACTCTGCCCCTCTTACCAGTCTGGATGAATGGTTGTCGGACCTCCGTACAGTTCAACTTTGTCAGTTTTTGCTGTTTTCTTGTTTCTAAATTCTTGTTGTCCTTAATTTTGGTTGTGCGAGGAGGCACAATGTGTCCACCTACGCCTCCATCTTGGCCAGAAATCAGCTGTACTTAAAAATTTTTAACTGGAAATTCACTTGTGTTGAACAAAATTTTTTAAGGGTTGAGCATAAATTTCGCTGATTAGCTTTGATGATAAATTAACAACTTCATGGGCCTTTTAAGTTCTTGTTGCATTTAAACCTAAGTACTTTTTGTTTCTCAGATGGAGAAGCTGAGGTAGGATGTAGGGATGGGCCAAAGAGTAGAATTTTTGGCTTTGTGGGTCATAAAGTCTTTGTGTAACTACTCAGTGCTGCTGTTGTGGCACAGAAGCCCCCACCAGCTTGGCACAGAGCAGTAAAAACTTGATTTACAAAAACCATGGGCCACACACAGTTTAAGAATCCCTGGACTAAAGGAACCTACTTAATTCTGTCTCGTCATGAAGTCCTACCCTGTCTCGCATCTCTTTGTAGGCTGATGTAGAGTTATTAAAGGTTGCTTTTCACATGAGCTTCATCCTCAGTTTTCTTTTCATGTAGCATGTCTTTTGCTATAAAATGCTTCATATAAATACATCTTTAGTTATTTCCCAACTCTAGATTAATATAGCTGCTTGCCTCCCAAACTTCTAAGAATATCTCCCCAGGCCCGTAAAACTTCAGCATGTCTGATACTGATCTCATTACTCTGTCTTCCAAAATTAGAATATAGTCTGTGAGCGTGTTCACTCGTCTGTTACCTAAGTGGGAAACCTGAGTGTCCCCTTCACCCCTCCTTCATCCTATTTATTCTGCCCCCTTGAGATTGTCACCCCCCCCCTTCACTCTGTCCCCCTCCTCTCCACCCCCGCAGCACTGCTTCATTCAGGCCTCATCAGCTACTGGGACTGTAGCAAATCATCTCACAACTTCAGGGCTCCCTGTGTCTAGTCTGTCTCTTGTCACTAGAGTGAACCTGTTTTTAGTATATATCTGATTCTGGCACTTCCTGCTTAAAACCCCTTGGCTGTTCTCCAGTGGTTTAAAGCCTAACCTTGGTACAAGAGTCATTTCGATAGAGAAGGTGCAGAGCCTTCCTGCTGTGTAGGTCCCTGCGGTGGTGCTGCACCCGCCCCTGCAGCACAGCAGCCTTCTCGGAGGGCAGCCCCTGACTGCCCTACGTCGTCCTTTCCTCCTCTTCCGGGTGACTTCCCTTTATTCTTCAGTATTCATCTCCAGTTTTGCATCTTCCTCAAAGCCTTCCTTGTACCCCTCCCCACAACCCCATGTCTGCCTTAGATACTTTTCTTGTCTTCTGCATGCTTTAATAGCACTTCTGTTTTCCCCTCAGATAAGCAGTTACCACTCTGTAATCTGCTGGGTGCTTGTGGTCCAACTCCCGCCTCTTTCAAGCTGCTCCTTGCAGGATAAATTCTGCATCTTTCGTACCTTTGTCCTCAGCTCCTAGAACTGTGCATTGTACATCTGGGCTTGGACATTTTGAGGAATGGTAAATATTTATTAACATGGAGGTAGGGGCCCCATGTACGTTTTTTTCCTTTTGAGGGGGCTTCTTATTTATACTCCTCAGAGGAATTAAAAGCCCAAGTAAAGTGGCAAAAAAGGGAAGACGCTTGGGCTAGGGTCTGTGGGTACAAAGATGGCTCGGGGCTTCTAACTGTTCCCTTGTATGCTCTTCACAGCGTTGCAGCTCAGAACTCACAGAACGCTTCATCAGCGTATCCACGTGCGATGAACGCCGACCGCCCACTTCTCCCCACCCGTCATTAGGGCAGGAATGTCAGTGCCGTGCTGATTCTTAACACACGTTGTTTCCTATTCCCAGTTGTTTCTCCCACCTGACATCGTCTCCCTGCTTCTTATATCTCATAGTTCTTCATGATGATTCTTAAATCTTCTTTCCGTTGAGAGAGGGGCTCTAGCTGCAACGAGATTCAAATGATGAACATGTTAGCATCTTAGTTTAGAACTCCAGATGCATTTACATTTTCTAGTAGAAACATTGGTATAGATCAGGATTAATATTCCAAAGTAAAATAGTGTACCTCAGATACAAATAAGTTAAATTGGCTTTTATTTGTGAGAAATTACTTTCTGGGTTCTAAGTAATGGACTTAACTTTTGAAACAAGTGTGTTAGTTACGGACTTGGTGGAATCATACTGCTGTAGGGTACAACATTCTCTCTCGCTAGAGCCCCTGCTACATCCTGAATGCTTGTGTTTATAGATAGAGATCCAGGAGCTCCGTAAAGGTTTCTTGGGAGGAACCCCAGGTGGGCCCTGGAAGGTGGGTTGGAAAACGGTGCACATTTTTCTGGTTCACATTTCAGGGAGGTGCGCATTTCTCTGCAGCTAAATCACAGTTATCTGCTGTCATATTTATAAGCACACTTTGCTCGCTTTGAGCTTGAGCCTATCCAGACAATTAGCTGGAGCCTGTAAAGAATAAACCTCTTTATTCTTAAGTGACTGCTTAGTAATCTGCATAACAAATGAGCCATTTTGCTTCAGAGATGTGAAATAGGCATCTATAAATGAATAGTTTTTGAAACTAAAGTTGTTAAGACAAAGTTCATCTTTTCACAGTGGGGTTTCACCGGGAACCTGTCTTTATTGAAATGCAACTAGTTTGAAATAGGAAAGCATATTCCAATAATAGGCCCGTGCAATTAGCCTTTATTATAATGGAGTGAATGCTGGAATTTTTTTGTGCGTTACCATTATCCATTGGTGTTAGTCCCGGGGGAACCACATAATAGCTAGAAAACCTTGATTGAGAGACGCAAACAAAGGTTTCTGTCTTATTCATAGGCATCCTTTAGTTCTTGAAATTAATGAAACGTTAGGCTCTTAAATCTTACTTTTTTTGGTAACCATCTGCTGATGATAAGATTGAGAAATGGTACTTCATTTTATTAACTAATGTCACCCCAATAAATTCAATAAAAATTTTAAAAATGTAGAAACCAAAGTGGAAAGAAGTTAAATGTCTAGGTTAGGGTGCTCCAACTATTACATAGAGAAACTAGAACTTTAACTCTTCAACTACCTTTATTTACAAACAGCTGCAGACCCCTCTCCCCCTCCCAAATAAAGTACATTTGGGTGCAGTCCAGTTGGGCTCACGGATATTGGGCACAACCTAATCATACATTTCTGTATTTCCTTCCTGCCACCCGCTTCCCTTCTCTTCCCTTACTCTTCAAGCAAAAATCTAATAAAATGTCTGAGAAAAGGGTACTTCAGAACTGTTTTGAATGAGAGAAACTGGTGAGGGGCTCTTCATTTAGTGCCGTATTCGTGCTAGACCTTGTATAGAAATGACATAATGATACGCTGATGAGGGTTGGACAGCTGCCGGGAATGGGGGGTTAGAGCCCTAATTTGTAAATAGCCCGTGCTGGCTGGTTTCAGACTACCAGTGGATGCCGCTGAACTTGAAGTTGGGAACAGGTGAATGTGATCAGCCTGCTTTAGCGTGCTGCTGAGTTAACTTTGGCTATCAAATGTTTAGAATTGTATAACCTGTATATATTTTTTCAGCCTGCATTTTTAATATTTATCTCATTCCTAGCTTTACTTTTGTCCTTTGTTGTTTTTTTTTTTAATTGGCTGTACTGGTGTGTAATTTACATTCAACAATTTTAAGCATCAGATTTGATGAAGTTTAATAAGGTATGACCACTGCAGTCACAGTACGCTGTTACTTCACATAAAACCACCGCTGGCTAAACACTCTTTATCATACGAGGTGCAGAATGCTGTGGCCCGGCCCTCTGCTCTCTGGCCTCTTGCCTCCTCCTCTGGCCTTATCGATTACTGCCTGTCTACATAAATCTCTTATTCCACAAAAACTGATTAGCTGGTTCCTAGCACAACTCCTGCATCTGTGTTCTTGTTCTTGTCTGTACCCTGCCTGCAGTATTCCTGTCACCTCACATTTTTTCTTGTTTTGGCTGTCTGCTTTTATAAAACCCCATTTTCCCATACAGTCTAGTCTTTTCTAAGTGATTACTTCCTCATCTGACTTACTGTACCACTATTTGGCATTTAACTTTGCAACTTTTATTAAAATTCCAGGGTTTTTTAATGGGGTAGTTGGTCATCTGTAACTAAGTTGTAAAGTAGGATGGTTAGGAAATGTTGTATGGCTCAATTCTTAGCACTTGGCTTTGCTAAAAACAACAGCACAAAAACCTTAATAAATGGTTCTTGATGGCAGTAGACTTCTCAGTGGCTCTTCAGCTCAGTGAATCACAAACTTGTGACCGTGTAGGGGAGAGTAGTATGGTGCTGTGTGACAGACCTCTTAGAGGGTGAAGGTTTGGTGTGTTCCAAAGTGTAATGTCTCGCAAAACCAGTGTTAGTCATTAAAATACCCACTGGAGCTTTTACCTCTGTCTTGAAAATTCATCCAGAGGTGGCTAGCTAGCATCATGGGCTTGGAACTCTTGGCAAGATTTAAACATTTAAACTAAGTCCCAAAAGAAAGTTGTCTGTTCCTTTTAGGCAGCTTTAGTTCACTTTTTGAAGTACTGGTAAGAAGTCAATAGGGTTTACCTCATTGATTTCCTTCCTGTCCCAGGAAGCATAGTATGGTACTCTGAAAGAACTTTTAGTCTTTTTTTGGTAACTTTACTAATTTAGCAAATAGTTTTTCTGTTTATTTATTTATATCATATATATTTAAATTTTTTATTTATTGATTTTAGATGAGGGGTTGGAGGGGAGGGAAGGGGGGAGAGAGAGAGAAACTTTGATTTGTTGTTCCTATTATTTTAATGTGTTCTTTGGTTGCTTCTTATACGTGCCCTGACCAGGGGTCAAACCCACAATCTTGGATATTGGGATGATGCTCTAACCAATTGCGCTACCAGGCCAGAGCTGCTTTTTTTTTTTTTTTTTTTTTTTTTTTTTTTTTTTTTAAGATTTTATTTATTTATTTTTTAGAGAGGGGGGAGGGAGGGAGAAAGGAGGGAAACATTGATGTGCAAGAGATATGTTATTGGCTGCCTCTTGCACACCCCCAAATGGGGACATGACCCACAACCAGGCATGTGCTCTGACTGGGAATTGAACCAGTGACCTTTCAGTTCACAAGCTGGCACTCAGTCCACTGAGCCACACCAGCCAGGGATGTTTTTCTTTTTCTTTTAAAACTTGTAATTTCTCTGTTAAAAAAAAAAAAAGTTGCACATGTACGTGTTGAAGTCTGACATTGAATGATTGATTACCTGAGAAATATTTAGAACCATTCTGGATACCTACCTGTTTCACAGCCTGCTTTGCAAGGGTCTCCTTCTGTCCTTTAATTAATGGGTTTACTCAAGTTCCACAGTTGGTCCTCATTTCTTGTTAGTTAACTCACTTTTCTTATCTGATTTCATGTATTATTGCATGAATACAATTGTGTCCAAAATTAAAATTTCACATCTCTTGAGTGAAAACCTTGGGTGGCCTAATGCCTACTGGGCATCTCCACTTAGCTGCTCTTCGAAGACTGCAGATTCAGCATGACCTAAATGGCACGTCTCTACAAGTCTTATATCTCTTGCTGTGTCCTTCTCTTGCTGAATGATATTGCCATGCCAAATGACTCTAGCCTAAAACTTTGGGATCATTTTTGGCTCATCCCTGTTCCCTCTCTTCCTTTGTCTTATCCACCTCAAGTATTTCTCAGTCCTTTTCCTCGTCTCTGTTGAAGTCAGGCTAACCTCACTCATTGTTGGGAGGGGAACTCCTCACCCCCAAATGTTTAGTTGGTGAGCTCTGAGCAGGTATGTTTCCCTGGCCACCGATTTGCCAAGCTCATGAGTCTGAAAGGTGAAATCAGAAAGCCAGTATGTAATTTTCAGTGTGTGCCAGTGTTATCTCCTGGACATAGCTCGGCGCTCACATCATAACTAGGTTATCTGAGAAGGAATGAGAACAAAAGCAGTGAGGCGATTCTAGTGTTTAATGGCCTATCTTGATTGGATGGTGCCACCATCTCAAAATAGGGAGATTCTTTCTGACCAGAAAACTTGTGTCTATGAGCAAATGCCCCTCCTCCCCTGCTCAGTTGCTTCCATGGCCCCTGCCAGCCTTTTAAAAATTCTTCAGTGCTTGCAGGGTGGACCCTTGCTTCTTTACAGGTATGGATGCATTCATCCTCGCTCTGCTTGAATCTTGCTAGGGGGAACCCAGGCTTTCTCTATCAGATGACCTGCACCCTTTTCTTTTTCAGGCATCATGCATTGATTTCACGTTGAACTCTGGGGGCCATCTTGTTACATATATTTGGAGAAAACTATTGTAGCCTCCATATAAGAGGAAAAGGTTACCCTCTCCCCTTGGGTTTAGCTGGCATCACTACCTCCCAAAAACACCCTTTCCCTTCCCCACCATCCAGGGTTTGGAGCACCCTCGATATGCCTCTTTAGCACTGTCCAAGTAACCCTTATCATAACACTCATTTATTTCACTGTTTGCTAATTGTTTGCCTGTCTGCTTCCCCAATAGAACTTGAACTGCTGAGGACAGGCACTGACTGTGTCATTTCCAGATCCCAACGTCTAGCACAGTGCCTGGCACCATTCACTTCATTCATGTAACCAGCATTCTGCTGCACACCCGCTGTATGCCAGGCAAGGAACAATTTAGTTAGATAAGGTTCCCTGCGACTTGGAACTTGAGTTTTGTTGGAGGTGAAGAGCTCTGATCTAAATAGACAAATAGTACTTGTGGCTAGACCTACAAGGAAATAGGTAATAGGCTGAAGAGAATATTTGAAGAGTTTGCTTGGGGAGTATACTTCAGGTTACTAGAAAGATCTCTAAGGAATTGACACTTAAGACATGCCATAAAGGATGAGAAGCAGCAAGCTACGTGTAGGAAGAGGGAAGTGAGGACTAGTCTGAAGTCGCCATTGCATAGGCCCGAAGGAGGGCAAGAACTCGTGGCAGGAAGTGAGAGACCAGTGTGGCTGGAAAGGCGTATGTATATGAACTGCGTTGGCCAAACTGTGGCTCGCGGGGATGAAGTTAGACAGCTGCTGATGTAGTGGTTCACGTAGGTTCCGTTTGTTTGGAAGTGGTACGTGGCTCTCTGTTAGAACTTGTGGTTCTAAATGTTTGTTTTGCATATTCGTTTCCGTAAAGTTACTTTTCACAAATAACAACTGCAAGAAAACCTAGAATTTGAGTGTCGTTGTGCAGCGTATCCTACAACTGGCCAGGTACTCTCAGGAAGTTCCTTTCCATGCCTGACTTCTATCCCTAGGGAACCTGTAATATAGACAGATAAGCCTTCTGTACCACACTGAGAATTTTCACTTAGTCTTATTGACCATTGTTATTTTCTGCTGGTTGCTCTAACTACTTTAGCACAACCATTGAGATTAGTACTGTTAATGAGCTACCGTGATCTGAAAACCAATTCAAGATAAGCACAGCAGGGTCTTTAAACTTGTATGAGTACTGTTTTCTAATTATGTTGATTGATGTGTTAACTTATTTTAAGCTATTGTTTGGGTTTTCTCTAAATGCAAGGCTTCTCTTCTTCCCTTCTTGTTCTTGGGCTTAATGGAAAGCAGAATACTGAGAGACAATGAGTAAATAGCTCTACTTCCTACCAACAGTCTTACCTTGGAAAGTGCTGCAGCCTGACTTCCTGTATAATGGAATAACACCTGCACAGTAGGGTTGTTGAGAGGATTAAATGAAGTAACATTTGTAAGACATTAACATCTTTTGATGTAGAGGCTTGGTGCATATTTGGTATTTGTTCATCTTCAGCTACCCTGTGGGGTAAATATGATTATCTTCACTTTTGTAAATAGAGGAAAGAAGCAAAACTTAGAGAACATTTCATTTGCTCTAGGTTGGTGCTTCTCTAACTTCACTGGGGGATCTTGTTAGTCCGGAAGGGGCCCAGTTTCTGCTCACCGCATTGAGTAGCAAGGTCTTTGGCTCCTTACCTAGGAAGCAGTGGAACTGGACCTCAGCCCAGGTTTGCTGCACTCCAAAGCCTTCCACCATTCTACTGACCCTCCTTAACTCTCGCCAGTAGAACAAGAGTTTTATTGGGGGACCTGTAAGTTAATTATTTAACAATTCCTTAGACCAGTGAGAATCTGAAGTTGTATTTCATTCATTCGTTCAGCATTACTTAGAACCATTTTAGGGCTAGAGAAAAAAATGAGGGAATATTAATGTTGTCTCATCACATTACACTTAAATGCCCCATATTGCTCTAACCTACCCCACCCCCAGTCTGCTGCTCTTCCTGCCTTCTCTTTTATTTTTGAGGGAACAGCGTCATCTCTCTCATCTACCAGGTCAGAAACATCAGATGTGAGTTCTTTTTCTCTCTCTCTCACATGCAATTAGTCATGAAGTTCTTTTAGTTCTTAGAAATCTCATTGAAATGTGGATTCCTCTCCAGCCCTCTGCTGCCTCTCAGCTCTTACCCGTCTATGTTCCGAAGATCCCGGCTGGCCTTTCTCCCACTCTCTCCCCGCCATCCTCCGTCATCTCTCTGGGGTTAATCTTCAGGACACGTTTGAGTATGCTACACCCCTCTCCAACAGCTCTATGATCTATGTAGAGAGACAGTGTAGCATAACTAGTAAGAGCACGTACTTGAACTAGACTTGCCTGTATTCCAACACTAGCTCTACACCTTCCTGGCTCTATGAGCCTCGGTGGGTGACCTAACCTGTCTTTGTAATAGCTTGTCTCCATGGGCTCCCGTGAGGGTTATGAGTTAGTAAAAAAGCTTAGAATAGTGCTCAGCACATTGTAAATGCTAAGAGGGCTAGCTAGCTGTTGTTAATGTTTGTGACTAAAAAGGGGAAGTAATAATTAAAAGACATGGGAAGGGGCTGCAACCAGCACAGAAGTTGGGCTGAATGCCATTGTTGGAACAAGTGATAGGTTAATAATCCACTTATTAGCAATTGCGAACATCAATATAATAAGATCAAGCATATTAAAGGTAAAAGAGCCATTTACGTATTTAACTCTTCTCAAGATTGAAGAGCCCTGGCTGATGTGGCTCAGTTAGTTGGCCATTGTCCCGCAAACCAAAAGGTCGCTGGTTCAATTCCCGGTCTGGGCACATGCCTAGGTTGTTGCTTCAGTCCCCAGTCTGGGTTCATGCAAGAGGCAGTGGATCCATGTTTCCCTCCCATGTTGATGTTTTTCTTCCTCTCTTTTTCTCCCCTTCCCCTGTCTCTGGAAAGAAAAAAAAAAAGACAACCAAAAGATTGAAGAGATGTAATTTCAATTTTGCAGGCTGTTAACCGAGGTAGATTAAACTAATAGGTGTATCCTGTTAAATATGCAGATACTGTTTTTGGTGTACTAATAGCAGCAAATACTGAGGCTTTCCTTAATCCTATTGTGTATTTACTATTACTACCTTTTTACACTGAGGGAAACCAAGGCACACAGAGATTAAGTGACCTGCCTAAGACCGTTATGGCAAGTAAATGATGAAGCTGAGATTCAGACGGATGAGCCCACTCTCTTACCACTAGAACCTTGAACTTACTTTATTGTGGAATCTCCATTCTTAGAAAAGAGCCCCCTTTCTTGGGCATAGAGGAGTTCTGAAACCCAGTGATTTTGTGAAACTGAGTGACAGAGTTTAGGTGGGTATTAGGACTTCTTTGCTGTCCTCTCTGTCTCCAACATGTGACTCTTCAGTCTTGGATTGTACCATCTAGATAATGCTGATGTCGAATATTTTCTATTTATTTTAAAGTGGTGTTAGTGGTTCCTTGTAACAGAAAAATCGTGGATTACTCCTGGCAGATTGCAGTCGGGTATTGATCCCTGTCTGGCCTCCTTCTGTCAACTAGCGTATTAATGGATCGCCTGCCTTGCCATCCAGCCAGCACGTGCTTGGGAAGCTATGCTTCCTGATCAAACCGAAGAGAGAGAAAGATAACATTTGTGAGAGAAAACCCTCAAATACAGATACTCATCCTGATGTGTTGAAACATGGTGAGATGGTTCCGTCAAAATTAAGGACCAGATTAGTGATAGATACATCGGTTTCTTGTTTGCTTACCTTTTAAGGCAGTGATTATTTCCTTGGGGAAAAACACTGAAAAGAAAAAACTAAATCATACAATAATATATGGCTGAGCAGTAAATAATATTTACAAAGGTCATTAGTAACATAATCGCTGAATATCAGTTTAGCCAACGGTGATACCACTGTGTTCCATGGGGAGGGAGGGGGAATGTGGGGATGAGGTGAAAATCCTGGCATCCGTAATGAGAACGTCATTTGATAATACTGGTAACTAGAAAATCAAGTAACATATAAGAATGTTAACATGTGGAAGTTAAATACTATTTTATGTTTGAATTTTCTACAAGATCTCCTTGTTTTAAGTAGTCATGGGTAGACTATGGCTTTTAGTTTTTAGTAAATTAGAGACTGACATTATCTTAAAATGTTGACTGTCCATTGTTGAGGGATTCAAATCTGTGTAATTTTTAAAGCAAGTGTATTGTATGCTGTAATAACAAAAGTAGTTTGGTATAAGGAGCTTTTAAAATAACACCTTTTAAAATGGCTGGTGTGGCTCAGTGAGCTGAGCGCTGGCCTGCGAACCAAAGGGTCGCTGGTTTGATTCCCAGTCTAGGGCACATGCCTGGGTTGCAGGCCAGGTCCCCAGTTGGGAGCGCACAAGAGGCAACCACACATTGGTGTTTCCCTCTCTTTCTCTCTCCCTTCCCCTCTAAAAATTAATCAATCAATCTTGATAAAATATCAGGTCCACCCAAGAAATAAGAAATCAATCTCATATTTTGTTTGGGGCATAGATTTAGAAGTACAAATATTGTAAGTCTTTAGAGAATTAAGTAAGACACTATTTCTGTTATTTAATTAAATGATGCCGTGTCGGACTAAACTTGTTTTTACCTTTTTCTGCCCAGGTTCTGGAGTTAACCTATCTTATGGGTTGAGATTTAATTGGCTGCTCTTGTCTTTGAGATAGTTAATGGAAGGCGCTGCGTATCTAGTGCATTTTTGTTTATGAATCCTGAAGGGGCCACCTGCCCGTGCAGGTGCTGTGTTAGGCAAGAAGAAGGGTCAGCCGAGTGGATCCTTCTCCCTTGGGTGACCCAGCCTGGGCCGCAGCTGAACTGGTGGGCAGCACGAGAGAACAAGAGTACTAGCAGTGTGAGGTGCAGATGGCGTGCGGGTAGTGTAAAGGTGAACTTCATTTCACGTTGACAGCTTTGATACCAGTGTTGATGAGTGTGAGCAAAACCTGTTGGCTCTTCTGATAGTGGTTAGAAAGTAACTGGATGCAACCTCTTTTTTTTTTTTAATCCTTTTTTGAAGCCATGCTTGGAGAGGGGGAGGGAGGAACAAAAGAGGGGAGAGAGAGACATCTATCAGTCACCCTTCTCTCATACTACCTGGGACCAAACCGCAACCTAGTGTGTGCCCTGACTAGGAATTGAACCCGCACATTTTCAGTCTGTGGGATGAGTCTCCAACCAATGAAGCCATACTAGCTAGGGCTGGATGTAGCCTTTTTGAAGGATATTTAGGTACTATCAAAATTTGGTATATATCCCTATGACTCTGAAGTTCTACTTTTAGAAATTGCAAACAGGAACTTGAAAAAGTATAGCAGGAGGCATGTACTGGGTTTTTTCCTTATGTAACACAGTAGTGGCAAAAAGCTGAAAACAACCTACCTTTTCACTAATGGATGCTTATTTAAATTACGGTACATTGATACTGTGCAGGTGTTAAAAGGGCGCCGGGGGTGGTGGAAGACTTAGACATGTAAGTGTTTGATACAGAAAGATGTCCTTCAAATACTACATGGAGAAAGGTGTTTATAGAACAGTTTCCACCTGTGTTTCTGTGATGATGTGAATGTGTGTGTATAAACATTTCTATATAAAATACAAACCGGTACTATTTAGGCAACATTGTAGTGTTTGGGCATTGGGACTAGAGGGTTAGGGGATGGGAAAGTGGCTTTAGCCCCCTCCCTACCCACCATTCACACTTTAAAGACGTTTAAAAAAAAAAAACAAAAAAAACCCCGCAAAGCTCTACTACTCTACTTCACCAGATGAGATTTTTTAGTTGCACTGAAAGGTGTTCTCAGAACTGCACTGTGTCCTCTGATTTTGGCCCCAGAGAACTGTTTGTCTCAATGGCACCTGAGCCTATCAGTCCTGCTGGTCCCCATGGTACAAACATGAGAGGGGGAAACCTAATCGTTCTGTCACCTTTCAATGCCAAATTTTCTTACTATATATAAACCCACTGGTGTATGTGCCTAGGTTTGTCTTCTCTTGTTTTGCTAAAGAACTTTGATTTTTTTTTCACACTGTTTAATTATTCAGGAAGCACTTCTTATGAGAATCTTGATTTTTAATTTCATGTACTACATAATAGTACAATTTTTATTCTCTTACTGTTTATGCATATTTAAATCTTAGGCTTCTATTAAATTATTAGGCTAGCTTTCATATTATTTATCACTTCTGTATTTCTTATTTGTATCTGACAACCCATTTCTTACTGTGTGGTAATCATTTCTGTTGGTCTTGAGCTAAGCAGCCTTACCAGCATGGCTGGAAAGCTTCCTCTCGCTCTGTCACCTGTTACTTGTGTGATACTTAAAATAGCTCCATCCACTCTTCATCCTGTGTCACATTACACACCTAGTTTATAGTCCCCTTTCACCTCACATTTCTTGCCTTTCCAGGGTTTTCTGCTTCTTTAATCATATTGGGGTTGTTTTCTTATAGTAGGGTGTTTTCTTTAAAAGCAATTTTTTCTCCAGTTAAAATTTTTATTTCTTTGGCTTATTTCCACTGTGGACTTTTTTTAAAAAGCAACATTCCAGTTTTTGTTGAAAGTTTTCATCTCAATTCTTTCATCCTAATTATTCATAAAGGTAGTAAATAAAGGTAGTTGCTAACAGCTGTTTGAACATACCAAATAGGATATTTGCCTGCTAACTGCCTTTTTGTATGGTTTTTTGAATACATCATTTTATTCATTTTTTTATTAAAGTATAGTTGGCTTAGGTAGTTTTGCAGCAGAATTTCAATCAAGAAGACACCGCTCTTTTCCATGTCACTTTAGATTACTCTTTCATCCTTCTCTTTTTTTTACAGTGTTTATCCAGGCTGTTGTTGAACTTCCAACAAATAATTGCTGCTGCCTCTCATAAGTCTTCCAGATGGATAATGGGAACGAGACTCAATTGAATGAAGGCATGTTCATTTGTTTTGGAGTGCAGAGTTCTCAGCATGGTAGACTGCACTCTAATCTGGCATTCTGTCGAGTATATTCATCTGCAGTTCACCTTTTTTTCAGTGTAAATCTTGACAGTGATCTTGAACCTTTCTTTATTCCTTTGCACATGTATTGCTTTAAACAGCCTGAATCTGTGCTGCTCTCTTTCCCCTTACAACTTTTATGAAATCAAAATCATTAATATTTGACACCTACGTTTAATGAATGTGGAGTAGTAGAGGGAGCCGCAGGCATCCATCATTCATGTCCTGGAAGAGAACTGGGAATGAGGAGGCACTGCGAACCGAGCTTGAGTGCGCGCGTGGTGTTAAGGGTAAAGTAATGGTGTGCGCATGTACGTTATCTTCCCCCTTTCTTTGAGTTTATAGGCAATATGTTTGAATTTTAAAGAGCTTGCTGTAAGAAATTCTCCTTGAGATGATTGAAGTCATAAAATTATGATGGAATCACTGATCTCTAGAAATGTCCATGACATTGGGATGTGTTGGCTCAGAAGAGGAAGCCCACATGTCTGAGATCCCCTGGTGCTCATCTCTGTGATCCATCGTCTCCACTCGCGCATAATCTTCATCTGCTACATGGGTGCCCCGCTGCTTGGGGTTTGCTACTTAAAGAGGGCCAAAGAACATATTTCCTTTAAAATGTCACTGATTACTGTGAATGACTCACACGTGCCTTGATTAGAACATCTGTGGGTAGGGATTATTAAACTCTTAGCTTAATTCTATTTTCATTGAGTGGCAGTGCAGTCTACATTTCAGGTGTCAAGCCCTGTGAAATTTTGCTTAGCGATATTTACTGAGAAGCCACTTCATGACGCACTGTCCTTTGTGGATGGTGCAGAAAAGCATAGAGCCCAGAAGGGGAGGTCGGAGGTATATTAAGTAGATGGTTCCATTAGAATTTTGCAGAGTCACCCGGCTATTTGCCTGTTTCTATATCATTTATGGGGAAGTTATGGTGTTGCCTGTGACTTCAAAATTTTCAAGTTCAGATGCTGTTGTCCTCCTTATGGTTGTGATTTGTTTATTTTTCCTCTCTAGCCTGCTATGACGAGGTCGTCTGCCTTTGGCGTGACAGGGTTCCTCCCTCCTGTCCACGTCTCTGACGTGTGGACAGTGGTGTTGTGTACCTCCACCCTGAGAACATAAAAGCTGTACGTTATGATTAAGTACCACTATCTTTTAATGTGTCCCACCTTCTAAAGTTTTTCAAAAAAAAAAGTTTAAAAACATTTTTAAAAACTTTTCCTAGATCATTTGTTTGGATTTTATTTAAGGACTTGATGTCTCTGGGGTGTCTTGTGTCTTGAGAATCTCTTCTCTCTGTGGTTCAGAGTTGTGTTCCAACTTTGCAGATTTTATATCGGATGTTTGACTAGCTGATAGTTCTTTGACACTGAGCGTCACCTTTCTGTAGAAGTATAGTCAGACATGCATACAGTTTTCTGATTTTATAAAAAGAAGAAATTATAGGTATTGGAAGTTAAATAAAAGCAAATAATTTGTTTTTATTATGAGTTTAATGTACAAAACTAAAGGTTAGTTTAATAAATCCTCATCACCCAAATTAAAAATTTTCAATTACTGATATTTTCTCACACATGTATTTTTCTTTCTTTTTTCCTGAAATATTTTGGGACATATCCCAGACAGTGTCGTCATTTAACCCCTACATATATCAGTAAGCCCCTCTTAAAAATGTGGTCATTTTCTTAAATTTATAACGCCATCACACCTAAGAAAATAAAGCAATTCTTTGGGACATTAGTTTATTTTTAACATATCTTTGAATCAAGCTATACCAAGGAAACCAAATTGTGAAAATTAAGCTTTTGATTAACTTTTTATGAGTTAAGAGGAATATATTGTTTAATGAACCAGTATGCTATTAACTTATTTACATGTGTAAATTTTCAGTTAAAAGTAAATAAGATTCACTGTTGCTATAAAATAGCAAAGCAGTAAAGTTTATTAAAAGAACTATTTCTATTTTATTGATACTTCTAAATATTTTGAGGTGCTTAACTGCAATATGAACTTTTATTTTATTTATTTTATTTTTTAGAGAGAGTGGAAGGGGGAGAGAGAGAGAGAGAGAGAAACATTGATTTGTTGTTCCACTCATTTATGCATTCACTGGTTGATTCTTGCATGTGCCCTGACTGGGGATGGAACACTCAGACTTGGCATGTCAGGATGCTTCTCTAACCAACACTTCCACAGAGCTGCCCGACCAGGGCTACAGTATGAACTTTTTAGAAAATATAAATCTTATTTCTGTTTTGACTGTGTCTCGTTGGTCTCAAGATGGCATTGTTTTGCCATATTTCCCTCTTGCTTTGCTCTCTATTAACTTGTTCTGCAACTGAGTCATCTGACTTTCTGACTTTGTAAATCTGCTTTGTAAAACATTTTGTTGGGGGTGGAGTGAGGCTTAGGTTTCCTACGTATCTCAAACACTTCCTTTTTCTAAAACCTATTTAAAAAAATTATTTTCCTTATGACTCTTAATTTAAAAAAAGTTTTTTTTACTTTATTATTTGGGGATCTGTTTGCAGAGTGATGCATCCAGGGAAGACCTAAGTTACAGTGATGATTTTCCCATTTTTAAAAAGAACATTTACTTGGACCTGGCCAGTATTTACTTTGGTTTCTGACTTGGAATCTTTAAATGAAAGCATAACACCTGAGGGGGGAAGGACTCTCTTCTAAGGCTAGTGTGATTTTCAGTTTCCTGAGTGGTAGTGAACTTGCTTGCTACCTAATTAAATATAATTAAGTTTTGTGACTATATAAAAAATTTTTAAATATGTACACTATATGTATCCATGCTACACAGCCATGAAAAAGAAATAAGTAGTTATACACAACAATAAGAATGAATTCTAAAAATTAGAATGTCGATTTTTAAAGAAGTTAGGCACAAAGGAATACTTAATCTCTAAATACTTTTATAAAATATTAAATAGAAAAAGTAAAAATTTTTAAAAAATATATGCTACTTTTTACTCCTTAGATAATGAGTCTTTAAGAGTTTAGTGTGTTGTAGTAAATTGTGAAAGTTTTTTACTTCTGGACAATGCATTTTGAAATGGTTATTTTAATGTAATTTACCTCCCTCAGAAGTTATTGGCAGCTTCAGCCAATGTAGTTTAAGCCTGCAAACAAATACGTAAAGTTTATCTATTTTATGCACTTTATTGGAGAATGTCTCCCTTCGAATCTGTTTACCTTCACGTTTAAAATAAATTTTCACAAACTTTGGTTATCTGATTTTTTTACAACCCACCATTAGATACCTTTTGAGGGATGGTAGCCCAGTGGTAGCCTTAGACTTAGCTAAAGTAGTAAGAGAAGCTAGGGGAAAAACTTGCCAATATCTTTAGCATAACAGGATCAGAAGTTTTCTAAAGCAGAAAATTTTATACCTTACTAATTTCTTAAGGTTATCATTGTGTGTGGTGGTGTTCATAATGATGATTCAGCATCAAGAAAGGCTGTTTTCTTAGTATTCTACTTAAGAATGTAGAAGAAAATGCTCTCACTGGTATGGCTTGGTTGGTTGGGCATAATCCTGCAAAGTGAAAGGAAGCTGGTTCGATTTCCTGGTCAGGGCACACGCTTGGGTTGCTAGTTCATTCCCTGGTCTCCGCTCATACAAGAGGCAACAGATCGATGTTTCATTCTTGCATTTATATTCTTCTCTCTCCTTATCCCTCTCTACCCCTCTCTGTTGAATGAATGAATGAATGAAATTTTTATCCCTGGCTGGTGTGGCTCACTGGATTGAGCACCAGCCAGTGAACCAAAGGGTTGCTGCTTCAATTCCCAGTCTGGGCACATGCCTGGGTTGCAGGCCAGGTCCTCAGTAGGACGTGCTCAAGAGGCAACCACACATTGATGTTTCTCTCCCTCTCTTTTTCCTCTCCCATCACCTCTCTAAAAATAAATGAAATCTTAAAAAATGTATAATGTATACATATCTTAAATAATGTATATTATTTTAAGATTTTATTTCATTTTAGAGAAAGGGGAAGGAGAAAGAGAGGGAGAGAAGCATCAATATGTGGTTGCCTCTCGCACCCATATAATGGGGACCTGGCTGGCAACCCAGGCATATGCCCAGACTGGGAATTGAACTGGTGACGCTTTGGTTTGCAGGCCTATGCTCAATCCATTGAGCTATACAAGCCACGGCAAAAAAATGTATCTTTAAAAAAGATTGTAGAAAAAAAACAAATTTTTCAACACTGTAAAAATTTTGTATTGCTTAGGAAATTTTAATCATGTAGGAATTGATTTAGTCAGACTTTTGTGTATTTATTTTACATTTAAAGAAAATGAATTCTTATTGTGTCAGATGCTGGGCCAGGCATCTTGTAGATATTTCATCTTCAACATTCCCCCCGCCTTTTTTCTTAAAGATTAGGAAACAGGTCCGAGTTAGTGATTTACAAGGTGATTCTTTTAAATCATGTGTTTCCCAGCTGCCTGTAATATATTACCACTTGGTTTATACATTTATACTGTAGATTATAATGTATTCAAAACCGAACTTAGCATCCTTCATAAAAAAACTTATTCCTTCTGCCCTGTGTTCTACTTTGCCATTAATAGTATCACCTCACCTGTCTGACAAGGCAAAAACCATACTTAGCTCTCAGACTGGCAGCTTCAGACCATGGCTGTCTTACAACTTCATTCATGTGCTTTTTGATTAATATTAATTCGTGTGCCTACTGTGTGCCTGAACTCTTCTAGGAATGCAGCGACACTCTAACCAGGCAACCTCTCTGCCTTTCTGGAGCTTGCAGTGCAGTACTTGCGGACTGGTGATCAGCAAACGAAAGCAGACTACAGAGATACCAGATAGATGGTGGGAACGGAGCAGTATGCAGCTGCAAATTGGGTGGTCCCAGAGGCTTCACCAAGGGACACATTGGAGCACATGTGCTTCGTGTGCGTTTAGAAATCGGGAGATTAATTTAGAACTCCAGTTTCTTCATTCCTCATGAAAATGCGATATTCTAGCAGCACTGGCGCTTTCTGCTGGCTGTCCTGGGTCTGGTCAGTTGCAGAGCCTGAAAAGTCTCCTTTTAATCTCTCCCATTATTCCCACAGCTGTTATTTTAGTTGAGGCCTTGAACACTGGTCTTCAGCTGTGTTGCTTTAATTCTGTTTTCACACCTGCAGGCAGTTCTACACACCACGGCTTGGTCATCTCTGTAAAGCACAGCCTTGTGCACTGTGCACGGAATTGCCAACTCTGCCCGTTCACCAGATAAAATCCATGTTTCCGGGCTCTTTGTAATCTGGTCTTGGCCTAGTGTTTTAATACTCCCCATGGTCTGCTCATCAAAATAAAAAGGCAGTGGCTCCTGTTCCCTGGACATGTCCTGTGCTTTTCTGTCTTTGCGTTAAATGCCTTTCCCCACCTGCGCATGTCCAGATCACACTGTTCTTAAGGCCTGTGTAAATGCTTGCCTTCCTTGGCAAACTATCTCTCTCTCTTCCCCCAAGAAGGAAGAAATCTCTTTCTACTCTAAACACTAGCACTAGTGCAAAACTTTTCTCATTTACTCCTAGTGGAAAGATCTCATGTCCCCTTGCTAAACTTTAAGCTTCTTGAATGCAGGTTGTGTTTAAGAGATTTTGTTTTCCTTAAGGCACTTACGTGGTGGTGGGGTGTGTAATATTTAGTGAAACAACTTTTTAAAAAATATTCTGCCCTGGCTGGTGTAGCTCACTGGATTGAGCGTGGGCTGTGAACCAAAAGGTCGCTGGTTCGATTCCCAGCCAGGGCACGTAACTGGGTTGCAGGCCAGGTACCCGGTAGGGAATGTGTGAGAGGCAACCACACACTGATGTTTCTCTCCCTCTCTTCCTCCCTCCCTCCCCTTCTTTCTGAAAATAAATAAATAAAATCTTTAAAAAAATCCTCACCTGAAGATATGCTTATTGATTTTAGAAAGAGGGGAAGGGAGTGAGAGAAACACTAATGTAACAGAAACACCAGTCAGTTGCCTCTTGTACATGCCCTAACTGGGGACTTAACAGCAACCCAGGCAAATGCCCTGACTGGGAATCGAACTTGCAGCAGTTCAGTTTACAGGACGACACTCCCACACTGGCCAGGGCTCGTACACCAAGTGTCCTGTTTCATTGCTTTTAGTGATAAAGGGAGAGAAACATTGATGTGAGGAAGAAGCAGTGTGTATGTACCCTGACTGGGACTCGAACCCAGTAACCTTTCAGTTACGGGATGACGTTCTAACCAACTGAGCCACACTGGCCAGGGCTGGTAAACCAATTTTTAATAGAAATAACGTCCATAATCTTGTGTGGATTGAATAGGTGCTAACTCAGCGTAACAAGTTCTGTTTATGTAGAAAATGTTGTTTGTTTGCAGGGGATGCAGGGACTAGAACTGCCTGAATTTAGGAGCTTATGGCATTAGGAGCTATGGCACATGTATTGTTTTGCTAGTTGCTCTGAACTTGTATATCATTGCCCTCTCCCAGAATGAGTTAAATGAATAAAAAGATGTCCTTATTCTTTATATGTATGTATTTAATCACTGGTAGAAGCCTTTCCTCCCTCTTTCCCCCTGCTTATTTTTTCAATAGTTTTTAGTTCTGTTGTTTATGTCATCCGGGAGCCTTTGCTTATTGTACATGATTGTTTTTCCTTATAATTTTAACAAAGGCGCATCTTTATTATTTTGCCCAGAGGCTATTTTTCATGGATATTCAAAAGCCATGCTCATCTTCCCTCGGTGTGGTTGGATTTTTCTTAGATATCCTTTGAAGCCACTGAAATTTGATTTTTCTGGAATGTCAGCTATTGGTTTGCTGTCCCTTTATTTTCTTAATGGAGGGGTAAGTGGTGCACAACATCAGTTTCAGGTGTACAGAAATAATGGTGCAGTATCTGTGTGTACACTGAAATGATCACCACAGTGAGTGTGGTTTTAACATCTCTTGCCTTAACATGGTTGCAGAATTGTTTTTTGTGGTGAGAACTTTTACGATCTACTCCTGGCAACTTTCAAGTGTGCAGTGCAGCACACCCCATGACTTACTTTAGAACTGGAAGTTTGTACATTCTGACTGTCTCCACCCATGTTTCCTACCCCCACAATAGTCTTCTGTTTCAGTATGACATCTTTGTGTTCTTACATACTGGGTCACCTGGTTTTTTCTTCCTCAGGCTAAGTATTGGACCTTAGGAGAATGTTGGATCTTTTCATAGGCTTTCAAGAGAGCTGTAGTAGCTAAGTTCTTCTAAATTATCTGTGCTTGTTAAATACTAAAGTTACCATGGTACTGACTATGTTACTTTTTTTAGAACTTTTGTTATGGGGAATTTCAAACATAAATAGAAGGAGAGCGCACAGTAGGATGAACCCCATGTACCTGTTGCTCGGATTCAGTAATGACCAACCCAGAGCCCGTACCGTTTCTTCTGTGTCTTCCTCCTGACTCTGCCTGCAGTGGCTTATTTTGAAGCAAATCCTAGACATTCTACATTAGTAAATATTTCAGCTTATCTCTCTAAAGGAGGATTATTTATAAACATAACTCCCAAAGTATTATTTTGTGGTATTTTACACATTAATGAATTAACAGATATATACCATGCTATTTTCAAGACATAGTGAAGGTTGCTGAGTTTCTTTAGGTTTTTTAGTGCGATTAGTCTCAAGGAGAACTGAAAACAGACCGGTCTGAACATACAGAGAGAGTGCTACATAAATTGCTTCTACCTTCTTGCAAAGAAGCACATTTCTTTACGCCAGATCCTCACTTGTGTGGACACAGCTCAGGGCTGCACTCATTTATTTTATAAAGTCATTATTAGGAAGCTTCGAAAACAGTGCTGTCTGAATCCTACGTCCTTGACCTGTTAACATCGGTCCTGTGACACAGGCTTGTGCCTTGGCTCCCTTCTGGAAAATTCCAGAATTATATAAAAATTATTTCTGAAATCTTGAGAGACACGTTTTGCCAAGAATGTCAGTTATCTCTTGACAGTTTGGCATTAGCCTTTAAATATTAGATTGTGTAATCATAACACCGTTCAGGGAATAAGGTGGTGGGTGGCTGGCATTTTAAAAGTAAAATGAACTTGGGTTCCTAGGAATGTTAATCATTAGTCTACTGAAAGTGCTGATACTGTTCTGTAGTAGTGAAGTGCTAAGCAAGTAAAAAGCAGTATGTCACAAATAACTTAGATGAGAGGTGAGAAAAAAGTGATTTTTATGGGTTTAATATATTTTTATCAGACCATACCTATAGCTGAAGGATATTTTCAAGCTTTGAAACTGAGAAAGTAGTGAAGGAAGCTTCTTGTGAGTTCCACCAGTCTGGTAGCCTGACCAGCTATATTTCAGAAATAGATCATTATTTTTGTCATTGTACCCTGCCTTCTCATTGCCTTCCTTGCCCTTGACCTTGCAGCAGAGAAAAGAAACTTGTGGTCTCTACCATAAATATATATGGTAACAGCAGTCAAGTAATTCTGTATTTTTTTGTGAACAAGTTATTCATTTGTGATAATGGACTGGCTTATTTTTAATGCAGTGTTTTTCATTCAACTAAACTAAGATTCTTTTTTCCATTTGATTTAATGTCCGTACCCCACTCCAAGACAGCATAAATTTAGTGCAGCTTCTCATTTTACCAACTTGGTGGAAGTTTTAAAGGTTTCATTCAGTTTACTTTTAGCTTTTCATATGAAATGGACTGTGAGAACTGTTTAATTTACAGAATAGTGTGTAATTAAAGACAGACCCAGTGTTATCTGGCATGTGGATTGTACCAGGGATTATGGGAAAGCGGGGTTTGGAGTGACTGGAGAGGAAAATCTTCTTTGGAAATTGGATAGAAGCATGGACTGTATCCCAAACAGACCACAAAATGGAAGAAACCTGGATTTATTGCATCATGTAGAAGATAGAAAAGATTCCTTCAATTTTCTAGAAGAGACGTCCATTGGATAACTCATAATTTTAAATATTTAATGGAGAGGAATTGCCACAGATCATTGTCATCCATATTAAATATTTCAGTAAACAGTGTCAGACACACAGTTTTTAGAGCTTTTTATTAAACAATAAAATATATGCAAAAAGTGCATAAATAATTTTTGTAGCTCAATGAAGAATGGAACAGTAAAGGTATAATTAGCACCCTCAAAAGTTCCCCTCAGGCCCCTTTCCAATTATCACAAGTCTCCTAGTTATTATTAGGGTAACCACTACCCTAATTTCTAATACCATCGATTCATTTGGCCTGTTTGAAATGTGTATAAATGGAATCTTACATATATGCTCATTGGTATCTGGTTTCTTTCATTATTAAATCTGTGAGACTTGTGTGAGGGGGGACCCAAACATAACCAGAATTTATTTATGAAATATTGTGTATTTAATCTTACATGTTTAAACTTCAGTCACCTTCAAAGTACTCCCCATATGATGCAATGCACCTATCAAGACTTTTTTTTACTGCTCAAAACAGTTTTTGAACATGTCAATTTTGATGCCTTTTTGTGCATTTGCCATTCTTGTTTCACCTCTTCCACATCTGCAAAACGTTTCCTCCTGAGGGCTTTTTTCATCTGTGGAAACAAAAAAAAGTCTCTGGGCGAGATTGGGTGAATAGGAAGGGTAGGTCACCGGGGCCATGCCGTTTTTGGTCAAAAACTGCTGAACACTCAGTGCAGTGTGGGCATGCGCTCGTAAATTACCCATCATGAAATGGGCAAACGCGTTGAGTCTTCAAAAAAAAGTCACTGAAGCTGAGCACAGCTGCTCGCCACATTGTCAGCTGGTGCACTGATACAGATGGGTTCCTAGCAGGGGAAGCCTGTATTACAAAGGGCCTGCCATCCAGAAGATAACTGCAGGGTTTTTTTTGGGGGGGGGAGGGCAATCCCTGCTTGTACCTTTATGTGTAGCGATTTATTGTTTACGAGTGTATAGTATTCTGCCGGGTGACTGTACCGTAATTTGCTCTTTTTATTGTTGGCAGACCTTTGGTTGTAGCCTTTTGGATGTAACATACAGTGCAGTGAGCATCCCTAGACATGTGCTGCGGTGAGCCGAGCTACACATCTCTCCCAGGAGCAGTGCCGCTGGCACAGGGTGCGCACATGTGCAGCCCTGTGGTGCCAAGTCTCCCCGTGGTGGAAGCCATCCTACACGCCCACCAGCAGTGCCTGGTTATTTTTAAAACATAACTTCATTGGAGTGAAATTTGAATAAAAAGAGTAAAATCATTTTAAGTTGTGGAATATAGTGCTAAATTTGTTTTCAGGAACACTATATGCCACTGAATGAATACTAGGTTTTATCCAGCTTTCATCTTTATCAATTTATAGTGAAAACTGTCTCGGTTCTAAACTGATGAGTTGAACTTTTGATGGCTTAATTTTGCTCATTTCAAGTTCTCGTCTTGGCTGTCCTGGCCTTGTTTTTCCCTTTTTTCTTTTTGGCCATTTGTGCTTACTGCTTTTTTAAAACATATATTTTATTGATTATGCTATTACAGTTGTCCCGTTTCTCCCCATCATTCCCCTCCACCCTGCACATCCCCTCCCACCCACATTCCCCCGCTTTGGTTCATGTCCATGTGTCATAAGTTCTTTAGCTTTTACATTTCCCACGCTATACTTGCCCTCCTCCCGGTCTATTCTCTACCCACCATCTATGCTACTATTCTCTGTACCTTCCCCCCCCTCCTCCTCCCACTCCCCTGTTGCTAACCCTCCATGTGATCTCCATTTCTGTGTTTCTGTTCCTGCTCTACTTGTTTGCTTAGTTTGTTTTTGTTTTAGGAATGGTTGTTAATATCTGTGAGTTTGCTGTCTTTTTACTGTCCTATTTTTGATCTTCTTTTTCTTAGATAAGTCCCTTTAACATTTCATAATATAAGGGCTTGGTGATGATGAACTCCTTTAACTTGACCTTATCTGAGAAGCACTTTATCTTCCCTTCCATTCTAAATGAAAGCTTCGCTGGATAGAACAATTTTGGATGTAGGTCCTTGACTTTCATGACTTGGAATACTTCTTTCCAGCCCCTTCTTGCCTGTAAGGTCTCTTTTGAGAAATCAGCTGACAGTCTGATGGGAACTCCTTTGTAGGTGACTATCCCCTTATCCCTTGCTGCTTCTAGAATTCTCTCCTTCATTTGAATCTTGGCTAATGTAATTCTGATGTGCCTTGGTGTGTTCCTCCTTGGGGTCCACCTTCTTTGGGACTCTGAGCTTCCTGGACTTCCTGGAAATCTGTTTCCTTTGCCAGATTGGGGAAGTTCTCCTTTATTATTTGTTTAAATAAGTTTTCCACTTGTTGCTCTTTCTCTTCCCCTTCTGGTACCCTTATAATTTGGATGTTGGGACGTTTAAAGATGTCCTGGAGGTTCCTAAGCCTCTCATTTTTTTGAATTCTTGTTTCTTCATTCTTTTCTGTTTGTTTCTTTCTTCGTTCTGGTCCACTCCATTGATTGAAGTCCCAGTTTTCCTCCCATCGCTATTGGTTCCCTGAGCATTTTTCTTCATTTCACTTAGTGTAGCCTTCATTTGTTTGTCTAATTTGCGACTAAAATCAACCAATTCTGTGAGCTTCCTAATCACCAGTTCTTGAACTGTGCATCTGATATGTTAGCTATCTCTTGGTCACTTAGATGAATTGGCTCTGGGGCTTTGATCAGTTCTCCCATTTGAGCCTTTTTTTAGGGAGGGGGAGTCTGGTTGCAGCTGTTAGGTAGTAAACGTAGTGAGGGCCAGAGCCTTCAGTGTTCCCCAGGGCGGAGCAGCCCAGTTGCTGGGTTGTGACCTGTATGTGGGGGCAGGGTCCGATAGGGAACAGTGGCGCTTGCTCTTCTCTGTCTCAGATTCCAGTCCCTTCTGCCGCTTCCCCTTCACCTGGATTATCTGAGTGAGAATGTGGGACCACCTGGTCAGGCAGTTGCTTCACGCGGTCTCACTGGGTCTGCCTGTTGCCACCCCGTGCCTGGGATCCACTAGCCGCCACCTGTACACCTGAGATCTTCCAGCCACTGCCTGTGCAGCTGGTCTGCCAGCCTCCACTTTTTCCTGCCGCGACTCCGCCCCTCTTATCGGTCTGGATGAATGGTGGTTGGACTTCTGTACAGTTCAATTTTCTATCAGTTCTGGTTGTTTTCTTGTTTCTAAATCTTTGTTGTCTTTAATTTTGGTTGTGTGCGGAGGCACAGTATGTCCACATATGCCTCCGGAAGTCTGTTTATTGCTTTGTTATAACTCATTTTTTAAAAAATCTAAATTTTTGGTCATATGCCATAATTTTTTTCTCTTAGTGTGTCCTTTGTCTTAACTGTCTCCTACAATATAGAAGTTTTAAATGTGTGTGTGCTTGCATCTGCTGTTCTTTTCCTCTGAGGTTGCTGGATTTGATGTCATTCTGATGAAAGCCTTTTTACCCCCCAAGACTTTTTTTTAAAGTGTTTTCTTCGAGGACTTCATTTCTTGTATTTAATTTTGTTTACTGCAACTAGATTTGACTTTTTTCTTTCACTAACACAAGGGTGCTTTGTAAAGTTTTAAGACAATTTAAACACGTGGTACTTGTGTGTGTTACAGTAGTGGTTCTTGGGAATATTTTTTGCAGGCTGACAGAGGGTGAATGGTCAGAAAGAATTTAGTGTGCCAAAGCATGCGTATATGTGTCATTTGTGAGAAGTGAAGCCGGCTTTCCAGGGTGGTTTTGAGTCCTTTCAGTGTGCATGTTACTAAGGTAGTTAGATCAGGTTAACACAGATAACTCATTTTATTTAATATCTCTGGTGGATGTTGTTCAAGGCTCTTAAACAAGGACTTGGCCAAAAATACACCTGGCTTCTGTGTTCTGTGGTTTATTGGAGAGGATTGGAGAGTCCAATACTTAATTTCATACCTTTAAAGATACTGTTTTTCTCTATTTAAGAGATCATTTAAAAATTTATTTGGATTCTTTCTCTTTTGCATAAAAGTACATGCAATTTGCAGTGCTGATTAAGACAAGACCAGTCTGTCATATCTTTTTTTTTTTTTTTTTTAGTGTTATAGTGGGCTTTGTGAGCTCCCCAAAGGCCCCCCCCCTAAAAATCCTATCAGAGTTGTTATGGGGTTAGATCACAGAGCAGAGACATAACATAGGTATTAGACTGGTATTCATAGATACTAGCCCTCTCTTCTACTGAGATGGATTGGTTTGTTTTGTGTAATTCCATCTTAGTACCTTAAAGGCGTGAGTCTGAAGGATAGGTAAGCGTTTGAGGGAGAGAACACAGAAGTGCTACTTCTCTGTGATTGTGGCCCCAGAGCCCAGCAGGGAGGGGAAGAGTGGGTGAAAAGAAAAGCTTCAGACAAGGTTATTTTATTATTACTATTATTATTATTTTTATTTTTTATTTTTTTTTTTACTGGTCTTTTGCGTTTGGCAGTAATACTTGCATCAAAGTTGTGTCTCTATTTTAATTATTTTCTAAGCCAGGGAGAAAATTGTGGGGACTTTCCTTAGTAAATTCATAAATTAGGAGAACCTTTCCAATTTAGGAGAATCAGTGTTTTCCTGAGAACCTGAATTGACTAAAGGGAATACCGGGTATATGTTAAAGGTTCATTGTGGGTCAGCTGGGAAGGAGAGAGTACCAAGGGGAGAAAAACCGAGTGCCATTCACTTACGGACAGTATGTACAAAAAGTCATCTTCGTCATTTTACATATTAAACTCATTTAATTCTCACAGAAATCCTAGAAGGGGTATTTCCCAGACTTGCAAGGAGAGACCAAAGGCTCGGGGAGTCAGTTCATGCTGTTTCATCTGGGCTCGCAGACCTGGAAGGTGGCAGTCCTGCGAGCTGAACACAAGTCTCTGAATCTTTAAAGCCTGTTCATGTTCTTTACACAAGAGCGTATATTGCCTCTAAATTACCAGAATTGTAATGTTTGTTTATATCTTACCGGTTTCATATGAATGTTGGTGACACTTAAAATGGCCTATCTGGGAGGTGTCATTTTGGGTTGTTCTGGGTGGTGCAAAGCCGGTGTGATTTCCTTTACCTTCCACCTTAGCATTGAGAGTAAGCACGAGGTCACCATCCTGGGAGGACTCAATGAATTCGTAGTGAAGTTTTATGGACCACAAGGAAGTAAGTACCTTTGTTGCAGTGTGTTCTTCCATTACAGTCTTATTCTCCGTAGTAGACAATGAAAATGCCAAAGACCAGATGGTGGTGTGTGTGGTTTTTGAAAAGTAAATTTGCTTGAACTCTCGAGCCAGTGAGGAAATCCTGCTGTTACAGTAAATTCATATGCTTTTTTCGCTTTTCTCTTTTATCTCTATGTGACAGTATTAAACGTGAATTGTGAATTCTGGCTTTTGCGTGGATGGCTACATTGATGGTTTAGGAAGATGTTTTTCATAGTTTTATTTTTGTTTCTGGTGTTTTTCTTTTTCTTTTCTTTCTTTTTTTTTTTGAGGGGTGCATGGGGTAGATTGAAATAGGAGGCTATTACTTACCAAAGAATCGGATAGTGTTCAATACTTTAAGGAATCAGGTAACTTGGGAGGGAGAAAGTATATCTTTGCTTATTTTCTGTCTTTTAAGAAAAGTGTTTTATTCTGAACACGAGTTATAGGAGGTCCCTGACGCTGAAGGGAATTAATTTGCAAGGTTTTCAAAAGAGATTAGGATTTAATATTTAATTTACACTCAGGTTTATTTTCAGATTTGGAGACATATTTCTAATGCGTAACATTTTAACTTTTTTCCAGCACCGTATGAAGGTGGAGTATGGAAAGTTAGAGTGGATCTGCCTGATAAATACCCTTTCAAATCTCCGTCTATAGGTAGGTAACCACCCAGTTTCTCTCCTTAGAGAGTTTTGAAATCAAAGAGAAAAAGACAAAAAATTCTATGTTTAATGACCCATAAGATCATTAATTTCAGGAATGGTTTGTTAACTGACTTTTTCCTTGTTTCGCTTTGGTTAAATCAGTCAGTGACTGTTTAGGAGACTTCTGTAATGTGAGAGAAGATGTTTAAATATACCCTTTGCCTGACAGCAGTGATTACGACTCCAGATTTTTCTCTCAGGGTCGGATTAAACAGTTACAAGACTTGCTGTGCATTTAGGCTGTTGGCAATAAAATCATAAATATATCTTAAATTTCCATTTTAAATGCCAGATTGTTGGAATTAACATTATATAGTATCCGCTCTATTTCTGCCACTCAGAAATCCTCTCTGTATTCTGCTTCGTTCTGTTCGCTGCAGCTCTGGGGTCTCAGCAGTGAAGTTACCCTCTCTGCTCTCTTCCCTCCCAGTCTTTCTGATCCTTTAAACAGCTGAAGAAACTAGAGTAGAAACCTCAGTGGGATTTTTCCTCATCTTCATCTTTCTTCTGCCCTGATTATTGATATTTTTAAGGTGTCACCTCCATTAAGGTACTTTGTGAAAATTTGGGTACTTTGTGTCAGATGCAGTGGAGGTATGTGTGATTGGAGGTTGGCACCTTATAAGTAGTATTTTGAGATTATAGAATGCTAGCAATTTAGTTAGGTAGCAACTTAATCCAGCTTTTAAAAATTTTATTCAGACAATTTTAAAATATTATAAGATATTGACCAATTTTAGTAAAGAAGAAAATAAAATTGAGTGTAGTGAGCATTCTCTGACAGTCTGCTGAGCTTCACGTTCAGAATTGCCGGACTTCAGACATCTCGCTGCTGCTGCTGGCTTGTCTTTGCCAGGTCTCATGCCAGGTCTCTGGGAGGTTCACCACACACCCCTGCCCCGACCCAGAGGTTTTTTAAAGAGGTAGGTCAAAGATGGTCTGAGCTTTGTGCTTTGATTTGAGGCCCCCACAATTCAGCCTAGGATAAATAGTGCGGAAAAGTTAGGGTGGTCACAGACTAATTCCCAGTCAGCTGCAGCAGCCTCTCCCCCGACATCCAGCTACTTTATGTGCTTTGGAGAGCTTCATGCTCTAAAAATACTGCAGAGCATCTCTAATTCCATCCCAAGCTAGGAACCGTTAGTGCTCATGTTAAGAATAAACTGATTTCCTTTTACAGTCCCTTAGGTGAGTTTTCTCAACTCAGTAATTGAGAAGTACTTTATGGATAATTGAATTGGAAGTATCCCCAGTGCTACAAGGGTCTCTGAGCTTTAGAGTTATGAGACAGCGAACTAGGAGGAGAGCTGTGAGGTGTTGTGTCTTTGCGATAGTCCCCAAGGGTATCTGCTTTACCGTCTGTGTAGCTGGCAGCAGCCTTGTCCCCTGCCGTTCTATAGGTTCCACCCAGGTTGCGAGGGCTTTCCCGTCCCGTGTGGTCTCTTGTCCCCCATTTATTTCTGGACTGCAGGGTGTTTCTTTACATAGGCATTTTAAACTTCATGCAGTGGAGTAATGTAACCTTTAAGCCTTTACAACAGAATGTCCAAACCATGTAAATCACTTAAGATTATTTCATAAATACCTATTTGCTTAGACTAAAAAAATCAGACTAAAAATTGGCATGCTAAATCTGTTTTTTTTTTTTTTTTTACCTCAGATTCCTAGTCTGAAAGGAAACAGTGTAGCTTGTTGAAACTAACAGTGAGCCTATAGAAATGCAGTTGTTTGTCTTGTAGAAATGTAATTATTTCTCAAGCCTTGTCTTATCGTATTTTTCCAGGTAATACAGTTGTTTCATCATAACTTTCAAAACAAAGATGTCTGTGCTTTAGACATTGTCTATTAACTAATGACACAATAGAAGCCTGTGTGCTTTCTTAAGTCAGTGATGTAATACGGAGTTGGTTGGGACAAATGACTAGGCTAATTTAACTTCTTAATTTTTTCTTTGCCTTACTGTATGCTCTTAGAACTTTGTAATACCTACAGGTGCGAACCATCTTCTCTTAAGGAAGTGGATCTAGTTGAAATATGTGTACAAGCTGTCCTTGTTTCCGCCAAAGGATGATTGCCTAAGAGAGTTTTAATCAGTTGTGTGGGGTGACCCATTTTCAGGCTGTCAACAGTGTAGTTACTGTTGGTATGTGCTTTAAACATTTCAGGGGGTAGTGGCTCACTTAGAATAAGCAAAGTGTCCTTTTTGAGTTGTGTAGATAGTTGTAGAATTGTGCAGAAGGGCAAGGAGATAAGAAAAATCCAGCCTCCATGTTCTTTGTAAACCCTGCCTCTTATAGTATCCATGCAGCTATACTTCCTTCTTGAGCTAGATTTTGACCTCTTAAAGATTGAGATGTACAAATTTAGATTAAGCATCTTTCGTGCTTAGATCTTGAAATGTAGATGTATGTATGCAGCTCTGTCTGGGCTGCTCAGTTGATTGGAGGGCCCTGACACCACTAGGTGCTGGTTCAGTCTCCGGTCAGGGCACACACAGGAAGCAACCTGTGAACACACGGCTAAGTAGAACAACAAATCGACATGTATGTGTGTGCGCGCGTGTGTGTGTGTGTCTCCCCACCCCCTCACTCTCCTCTCCCCCACCTTTCTCTAAAAATCAATTTAAATTTTTACAAAATATGTTTATATATACTTTTTGATACATACACACACTTAATTGTTTACATGCTCCATATCCATAATAGGAATGTAAGAAAGTCCAGGTGAGCAAAAATCAAAATGTCTCATAATTCTGTCTCTCAACGGATGTTGTTATTTACATTCTGGGGAATGTACTTTAAAACATTTTTTTCTGCATATTTAAGTTACAATATCTCTGACATGCTTATCTTTGGGATGTCTTCCAAATGCAGTTTGAGAGAGTTTTCAATAGTTAC
This sequence comes from Anoura caudifer, assembly GCA_004027475.1. NCBI lineage: Eukaryota > Metazoa > Chordata > Mammalia > Chiroptera > Phyllostomidae > Anoura > Anoura caudifer. Next base: position 281,441 of record PVKU01001189.1, on the reverse strand, counting down.
ATGATTTCATGAGGTGTAACTAAAAATGTTCTTTTAAAGACAATTTACATCTTTAAATAAATATTTTTTCAAAATAGTAATAAAGCTACTTCAAATTCTCTTTGGAAAGAGAAGGAATATAAAAAGACACCTTAAAAGGTTATGAACTTACTCTGAACAATCTTGATGCTTTGAAGCTGGATGTACATTTTCGAAATGGCTAATGGTCATTTAATCACAGAATAAGGTGAAGGAAAAACTGAGTAACAACAATTGGAGTAAAAAATGATATACCATTATGAAATTGACTTTAATTTAAGGATTATGATTTTCTTATAGACTGGCCCAATGGGGGTTTTCAAAGAGAAATTATAAAACTCCTTTAATCAATTTAACATCATTGAAATATTTGCTTAGTTTTCCTGAGTGACTACTTTGAAGTAAGTCATGTTTGAATCTGTAAGTTCTGATTTATTTGCAAGTTCAGACTGACTTCGCTTTCTCGCTCTGAAACATTCCTAGAATGCCTGGCGGGGCTGCAGGGCGTCACCCGCGGTGCAGAGCGGGGAGAGTGGGGCTGGCAGAGGGCTGGTTACCAGGAGAGAGCGGCTCTGGGCCCGGCTCTGCTGGATCTGGACTCCTGTTTCCTCTTCTAGAGAATGAGATACTGTAATTAAATGGACTCTGCATGTTTGATACTGACCGGTGTGTGGAATACTCAGGATCTCTGGCATTACTGAGTGATTAAGAAGGTTGTGCAAGCTTCCACTAGTTAGGGGGAGAAGGTCAATGTAAGTAAAGTACCACACATGCTTTAGTCACAGTGTGTCACTGCTTTTTAGGAGAGGTGTGAGTCAGCGCCCAGTTGAGGGAAGGAAAACATATGGAGGAGATAGGCTTTTACAAGAAAGGTTGTGTTTCCTGTGTGGGGAATATAGTCTTACAAAGCTTCAGAGATGTAAAAGTGCGCATAAGGTCTTTCTAAAGACCTTTTCAAAACCCCAAATAATTTCTAGTCCATGGAGATTGTGTTCTCTGCGAAGAAGTTGCTGCAAAGACTGCCATGTTCCATGCTTCGGATGCAGCCTGCAGCCATCACACACGTGCTCGCTCATCTGTTAGGAGAAAGTTTTGCCAAAGAAAACACATGCTTGCAGTTATCATGGGGGGGAATGAGTGATCTCTGAGAGAGGGCAGTGTGGAGCGGTTGGTTATTTGTAAAAGTAAAAACTAACTGGTAAGCGTAGGATACGAAATGGTTTGTGTCTAATATATAAACAATGCAGATTTAAAAATGAGAGAATGTACGACTGACCTGTCATATTGACAGTTTAGACAGTGTTGGTAAAGGAATTAGGATGCAGCCAATCTAGCAGTGTGTATTGATCAGTAACAATTTTACATCTTTTGGGTGTCTTTACTTAAAAATTAAATTATCTCCCTAGCTGGTGTGGCTCAGTGGATTGAGTGCTGGCCTGTGAACCGAAAGGTTGCCCCTTTGATCCCCAGTCAGGGCCTGTACCTGGGTTATGGGCCAGGTCCCCACCTGGGGGCGTGGGAGAGGCAGCTGATCGATGTATGTCTTGCAGATCGATGTTTCTTTCCCTTTCTTTCTCCCTCCCTTCCTCTCTCTCTGAAAATAAATAAATAAAATCTTTAAAAAAGTTAAATTATCTGAAGGATGTGCTCTGAGATTAATGTGCAAGAGTATGTAAATTGCAGTGTTGCTTTTAAAAAGTCAGAAGCATCTTAAATGACCTAGTTGATATTAAATTATGATGTATCTTAATGAACAAAATATGTTACAGCCTTTACTCAGGTTTTAACACATCTTTAAAGGCACACACAGGAAAATGTAACTTTATATAGTGTAACTATTTTTTTCCATGGAAATTCTAAACACGAATGCCAAAATATTGAGTACGGTTATCGTTGGTTTAAGGGGATTAAAGATATTTTTCCGTAATTTCCAAATAGTTTGCAAGTTCCCTTTTATTCTAAAAGTAAATTTTAAACATAGGCAAATGCTCATCTTTTGAAATGTCCTATGTGTGTCCTTGTATGAGCCTACACTTTTCCAGTCGTTTGTTCTGGAAAGCCACGAAGCTATCCCTGGCCAGAATTCCCACCTGGTAGCTTGCTAAGGACCTACTGACCCCCACTTCCCACCAGCCTCCTTTCTCTTTGATTGTATGTGTGCATAAGGTTACACACTGTTTCTTCCTTTGTCTGTCTGATTACAATTTAGCTTACTCCTTGGTTACTATCTTCATACCTTTACATATAACTTGTTTTTACTCCTTTTTCTTTCTTTCTTTTTTTTTTTTTTTTTGTCTTCCCCTCTTGTCCCTTCTCTTGGGCTGTTGCCTCCAGCAGTTCTTACCTGCTTTTCTCTTCAGTCTGACTCTCTTCCCTGTGTTTCCTCCCTTGCTCAATTTTTCTCTTCATTTGTACCAAATAAAGGCCTCTGCTTATAGCTAATAATAACAACAGTACTACTTTTGTTAAAGCTGAGCTAAAGGGAAGATAATTATGTCTTTTAATGAAATACATAATATTAGATTTAGAGGTTTTAGCATCTAAATCCTACTTCTAAGTGGTTACTGGCTACTATAGCACAGAACTGCATTCTGCTAATTTCAGACAAGATTTGGGTGCGTTCAGGGTGGTATGGCTGAAGACTACATTCTACTAATTTCAGACAGAACTATGTAGAAAGTATTTAAAAATCTTTTGCAAATAACATCAAGACCTGTCTGGGCATTCTGTCACCTTTTATTCTTAAAAGGAAAAAAAAGAAAAGAAGGAAAGCTATGTTGTAAGATCCAGTTACCAAGTCTGGAAACTAACTTTTGAAATACCACCTACGTGCGTCTTTTTATCAGCGGAGGGAAGGAGCCTCTCCCAGGAGCAAGCTGTGTGGACTGTGCATCTGGCAGTTTGGTGATTACAAGGCTGAGTGTGTTCGAGGAGTGGTTGGTTGAGAACAGGGTTCTGGAGGGAGCACTTAATTGTTTGCTGGATGTTAATGGAATGGCCAGGGAAAACCTCCAGCTCTTTCTCCAATGGAATTTGATGTCAGTAGCATATAGCAAGAGCTAGCCAAACCCACTGAATAGATGGAGACCGAGTGAAAAAGCCTCGGACAGTAACAATAGTTAGAATCCTATATTGTACTGTACGAAGGGCCTTCACAGTGAGGTCAGGTTGTCATCCAAACAGGATGGTCTGGGGTGTCCAACCCACAGCCCAGGATGGCTATGAATGCAGCCCAACACAAAATCGTGAATGTACTTAAAGCCTTTTTTTTCCTCATCAATTTTCATTAGTGTTTGTGTATTTAATATGTGGCCCAAGACAGCCCTTCTTCCAACGTGGCCCAGAGACGCCAAAAGCTCGGACACCCCTCTAGGTCATCTGTTCCAAGGGGACTGGACCTAGATAACCTGTCAGAGTCCCTTCTGAATCTGCCAGTTCGTCATAGCTGCTTCATTAAAAGACACTCTGGTCATCATCGCACCGTGTTATTTTTACTTACGCCAGTGATCCAGGGAAATGATTTAACCTTTTTTATTGCCCGAATAGCAGATTCTTCTGGCATCATAATGATTTTTATTTCACTGTGGCCAGAAATTGCCTCACAATACCTTTAGAATGGAGTTTTGTACTATGGTCTGACTAGACTAACTATAGGGTTCAGAATATTTACCATTTTACTTTGTGTCTTCCTAGATGGAAACATTGCCTCAGGAGCTAGTGCAAGTGACCTGAGTGTGTTTAGCCAGGAGTGGACCAGGATTTGAAGTAGGAGGAGCGTGTCATTCGTGAGAGTTTGGGGTTAGTCCTTTAACACAGACCTGCTGGAACCACTGTATTCCACCAGGGGAGCGAATTCTCAGACTGAGGAAGCAAAATCCCATAAAGATAGCCTGCGTAGTTCTCTACTTTCGTGAACTTGGGTTTGCACTTAGTTCCTGTCTTAAACAGTTAAATAATTGCTACTATGTCATGATCTGTATCTTTTGAATTTCAGTAGAGAGAAACAAGTTTCCAGTAGGAAAGTTTTGTAAAAAAAAAAAACTTTGTAGATAATGCTATGGGAATGAAAATAGTTGGTAGAAGTTTTTTTTTTTTTTACTGATGTTTGAAAATGAAGCTTTTCAGGATGGATTTTAAAAAGGATTATGTCTGGCAACTAAGGCGGAACCTGCTTTCTCAGGATATCGGCACAGCTAACATCATTCGTTCTAACCAGCTCCACAGATTTAGGGGATACCCTCCATGTGCAGGGCACTGAGGTGCTAGGGATACAGAAGTGCTCTCTTGACCCTTAAAAATTAAAAAATATAACTATCTGGTAGCTTTATGCAGAGAACAGTAGAACTGACATAATACCTACCTTAGATTAGTTGTCCAGGAAGGCCCTCTCTGACAAAGTAAATTCAAGCTGACGTTTAAATGGAAAGGGGGGAAATCAGCTGTAACCCTCCAAGGTCAGGGATGAGAGAGCATGCCTGGCAGGAGAGTGGGTTGAGGACAAAGGCCCAGAGGCAGACAGGTCATTCTCAAGGAGGAGAAATGAGGCTCAGAGGCTGGCTGAAGAGTGAGGTGTGAGAGAGCGTGAGGTCTTGCAGGATTTTTAAGAACAGGTTAAAGGGATGAGTTTTGTTCTTAATGAAATGGAAAAGCCATTGCAAGGTTTTAAGCAGGTTTTAATGATCACTCTGATGTTGTAGGGAAAGAGTAGACATACTGGTGGTTTGGATAAGGGTTTTATTTTATTTTTTAAAGATTTTATTTCTTTTTAGAGAGGGGGGAAGGAGAAATAGAGAAACATCAGTGTGTGGTTGCCTCTTGCACACCCCACTACTGGGAACCTGGCCCACAATCCAGGCATGTACCCTGGCCAAGAATCGAACCAGTGACCCTTTGGTTGTCAGGCCCATGCTCAGTCCACTGAGCCACACCAGCCATGGCTGCATTGGAAGATTTTTAGCAGCACCCCAGGCATCTACCCACTAGAATGCAATAGTGGGAGACAGCCGACACACTCAGAATATCCAAATCAATTAAATTACTGGTGAAAATGAAAAATGTGGCTTTTATGGAAAAAATCGTAAGGACTTTTTGGCCAACCCAGTACCAACAAACCCTTTTCCCTGCTTCAGAATGCAGTGCTTGTTCTGTAGAAGAATACTGTTGGTCCTTGAACAAGACAGGGTTGGGGCTGTTGACCTCCTGCGTAGTTGAATTTCTGTGTGTAACTAAAGCTGGCTCTTTGAATCTGTGGGTTCCCATCCAAGGAGCTGCCACTTTAACAAAGCAGGTTTGAGGTGCACACGTCAGTTGAAAAACTCCCCGTGTAAGTGGGCCTGTGCCGTGTTCTTCAGGGGTAGTCTGTATTTGTTGAGTAGGTGAACGAATGCTAACTCGGAGGTTCCCTCAGGTCTAAGCGCAGAGAATGGATGATTGGTTTCCCTCCCATGTAGATGGGCATTTTGGAGGGGAGAGGGTAAGGGATTTGCTAGGGAACGGTGATGGTGATGGCTCTTAAATCTTCAGTCGAGTGAGGGCAAAGGGTGAAGATAGGAGGGCTGGTAGGTAGGAAGAAAAAGGGAGGGTCAGTGGATTAGAGTTGTAGTTGGAAGAATTGTTCATGGGGCGGGAAGCTTTTCGACAAGGATTGGAGACTATGGGTGGGAATGGGGATGTCTGAATTTGTGATTTTGGAGACGAAACTGTAGAGATGACAAAGTTCAAGGTGTGTCCTGGGAGTAAGAATGAGTTGGAATAGAGGAAAGGTCTCTGCAGAGACGCGTAAGGAGCTGAGAGGCCAGGGTGTCAGGAGTGTGGTCTGTACAGGTGGTGATGTCACTTACAATAACAGGAGTTGAGGGGAAGAGAGACCTTGGGGGCTGGGTGCTGAAGCCCTCGGTGACCAGAGAAACCAGTGGTCAAATTGGCCCTATTAATTTAAGGCAAATATCCTGTTAGCAGTCTGTAATATCTCAATTCATTCCGCTTCATCTTATTAGCTGGAGTAAAAATAGTAGTTAGCTTTCCCTGCCCTGCCCCCAGGCCACCTATAAGGGTAGCCTTGCCTTTGTATGAGTTTGCTTCTGTCAGAAGGTGTGTCCACTTCCTTCTCACAGGTGGCTTCGGTCAGTTTTAATTCTGCCTGTGGCAGTTACTCTATGCTCTTTCCGTTTGCTATACAGAGTTCCATCGGACTTGCTGTTTAGGTCAGCTCCTACTCTAACTCTAGTAGGTGACGTCTAGCTTTGAGCTGGTTATTAATTCTGACATCTTTCTGGCATTAAGTACATTCCTTCCACTCTAGGGTTGGTATCATAATGAAAACATGTCTTCTCGGCTTCTTTTTTTCTTTGCAGGGAAATTCTTTTAAAAAAACAAGTAAGAGTAATGCCTTAGTTCCCTTTGAGAAGCTTTTTCACACAATTTAAGATTTGTCCATATTCCTGATGTTGGTGGAAACCATCTTGCTTGAAGGAACTTCAAGATTAAATCATCCAGTTGCCTCATTTTAAGGGTGGTAAACGTGAGACTCAGGAAGGTGGAGCTGGATATATCACTGCCAACCAGTTGCACAGCCTGCTTCCTGGCTTCCAGCTTAGTGTGTTTTACCCCAGAACCAAATGCAGTCAGAATGGGCGTTTTAATAATAAATATGAGAGCAACTGCATTTTCTGTTTTCAGTACGATGGGTTAAGGACACTAATGTCCCACCATCACACTGTCCTCTAATGCGTGACAGTGCCTACAGGGCTGAGACATGGATATGCATGGATATCCATTTTTATGATGAGGAAAATGAGATGGAATTACCTACTTGAGCTAATTAAACAAATTGTAACGTTATTGAGTGCTTACTGTGGGCCAGTTCCTGGCCAAATGGTGCACGTTCATTAATTCACGTAACCTTTGCGATAGTCCTGTTGTGTGCAGGTATCATCATTCAACCCAGCTCTGTGGTGAAAGAAACAAAGGGGGAGACTGAGTCACTCCCAACTTACCCACAGCTCGTACAGTGGAACTTAGGCTGTCTGACTAGAGCCTGTTTTTTTTTTTAAGTTTTATTTATTTAGTTTTAGTGGGGGGGAAGAGAGGGAGAAAAAGAGGGAGAGAAGAATCGATGTAAGATTGGAACGCTGATCAGTTGCCTGTTTTATGTGCCTTGACTGGGGACCAAACCTGCACCCAGGCATGCGCCCCTAACCCGGGATCAAACTGGCGACCTTTCGCTTTGCAGGACTACGCCCACCCAACTGAGTCACACCTGTCAGGGCTGGAACCTGATTTTTTAACCATAAATTTGTTTAAATGAGTGGCAGAGACTTGAAATGGGTCTTGCAATTTGAAGTCCAGGGTGTTATATATTTTATTGCCTCTGACAATGAAAGTAGATACTGCCTGACTCCGACAGTGTGGCTGTAATGGATGACCGGGAAGGTGAAAGATAAACTGTGGGAACAGGAACGAGATCGTGATCTAACAGAAATGAAACTGGGAGAGTAGGTTTGAGGCTGCAGGATTTTGTAACCTGCTAGGCTGGTGGAAAGGTTGTGCTGTTGCAGGACACCACCTTTTCGTACTTGTAAATGAACTTTCCTTACCCATCTAGTGTGTTCCTCAGATTCTGTACTGGGGCGGGGTACGCAGGGAGAAACGGAAGAGAGGACCCCTTGTTGAGTTTAGATCTCCTGAACTCCTGAACACAGACAGGATCAGTTCGGAAGTTCCCCTGGCACAGGGCCTGGAGAGCGAGCTCCTTGCTTGGTTCCTTGCCCAAGAAGAGACCCGCCCAGCTCCTTCTGTCCTGGGTAGGAAAGACTCAGCTCTCTGAAGACTTCTTCCCGGGTGCAGGCTGGCTGTCTGAGGCAAGAGGAGAGTCTGGCAAGTGTGCACCAAGGCACTGGCCTGGCAGTGTGGCCGTGGCTGGTGAAGCTGGCTGCGTCCCCAAACCCAGTCACCTCCTGTGTGCAGCAGTGGAGGTCCAAGTCATTGCCTGTAAAAAGTGTATAGTCTGAGACACTGATAGGAGAGAGAAGGTTCACTCTTTAATGAATACATTTTAAGTAATTATATCTATTTTAAAAAGTAGAATTAATTAGTTTGATTCTGAATGGTCTTCCTTATGTGGGCATTTGTCCTCAAGGTGGAATGTGGGAAAAATTTAATGTATTCACTTTTTTCCCCCTCTCAGGAATTTATAAGCTTATAAATTAAATTATATCAGCTACAGCTGCCTCCGCCATCTGCAGTCCAGGCTCACTTTATCCCTGGGAGAGCGCTATTGTTTTATGTCTTTGGCATTTTTTTACCTATTTACCTGAGTGTTGGTTTACCTTGTTTCATGAGTCACTTGTTTGACCTCTCATTTTTTGAAGATTGTTCTAAATGAAATTTCTGCATAGATGACAGCCCTAGGTATTTCATTCTATCCACAGATTTGATCATTAAAAATATCCTCACAAGTAAAAGGAGCAAAGGTGGAAAACACAATGAGTTTCTGGCTCCTGTATTTACATATGGACCCCAGTATCAGAAGTTACTTGAAAGTGTGTGCAGTGTTGTAGAGATTCCCTCCTGGGATTGGACACAGAAAGAGGCTGAGATAAAAACTTTCCAGCATGACTCTGCATGATGTTATTTACTTTCTCCACTTAACTAGCCTATGGGGCAAGAGATTTGTTATTCCAGAGCAGCTGAGTATTAGAGTGGAACCAGTCCAAAGCATGGCTTTTTTTTTTTTTTTTTTTCCTTAATAGTCTGTGCTTGCTGTGGTCGGGTGGTTCAGTTGGTTGGAGCATTGTCTATACACCAAAAAGTCATGGGTTCAATCCCTGGTCAGGGCACATACCTAGGTGGTGGGTCTGATCCCCAGTTGGGGCGCATACACAAGGCTGATGTTTCTCTCTTTTTCTCTTTCCATGCTCCACACCCCCTAAAAAATCAGTGACTATATCCTCAGGCGAGGATAAAAGAAAATCTGTGCTTTTATTTTTTAAATACATAGTTTTACATCAACTAAGCATGATTTGGATTTCTCTTCCAGTATTATAAATCACCTGATTCTCTTTTACTAAAAGATAAGAGAACAGAGGTGTTTTAGCTAAACATTTGTTTATATTGTCCTCTGTTGTACAAGTGTTTGAGCCATGCCAGAGAATAGTTGCCCAAAAGATTTTAAACATGCTCTGGCTGGTGTAGCTCAGTGGATTGAGTGCCGGCCTCCAAACCAAAGGGTCGCTGGTTTGATTCCTTGTCAGGGCACATGCCTGGGTTGCAAGCCAGGTCCCTAGTGGGAGATGCATGAGAGGCAACCACACATTGATGTTTCTGTGTCTCTTTCTCCCTCCCTTCCTCTCTCTCTAAAGATAAATAAATAAAATCTTTAAAAAGATTTTAAACAAAGGAGTTCTGAATTTTATCTGGTCAAATCACTGAAATATACCACTTGAAAATGTCTGGTCGTGAATAAAATCTTAAGTCATGTGGATTAAAAATGACTTGCTGCTTCCACTTATCATTTTTCCATAAAAGCAGTTTTCAAAATATGTTCTCTTAAAATAGCTTCAAAATAGTTCCTGGTCGAATGGAAACAAGTGTTGGGAAAATTCTCTTGTTGCAGACGTATTCATTAGTGTGGTGTTAGCATTGCCAAAAGGAAGGAGAACATGCCAGGGCAAACACACTCAGCCCTGAGAACCTTCCTTTTCTGAATTCCTGGCCTGCTCTTTCTCAGCGGCTCCCCTCCTTGTCCAGAAGTTCCATTGTTGCCATCATTGTCCTGAATGTAAATGGCTTTGCCACAGATGCTGCCCACAGCTTAGCCAAGAACAAATGTACAGGAGATACGTGTGCTTATTTTCATTTATTTCTTTGGGTATTTTTCTAACAATTGAAAAAGACTGGTCCAGGAAGAGGATTGTAGTCTGGGAATTGTTAGCATTTGCCTGGCTGTGCTTTTGTCCCTGTTTTCTGCCTGCTTTGGAATAGTCAGCAGATACAGTGTCGCTTGGTGGTATTTTAGCATGTTGGTAGCTTTGTATTCTTCAGAATACTTTTGTTCCTAAACACGTGCCTTACAGAATAAATTTCCTTTAAGGACTTAAACTCTGGGCATTTCTCCTTAAGTCTTCTGCACTCAGAGCTCTGGGCATTGTTACTAAATCCTACCGTTTTAGGGCTCATAGAGTAAGACTGGAGGTTTTAGAGATGATAGAGTCCAACTGTTTCTCTTTGCTGGCAGAGAAAGGGGCCCACAGAAGTGAAGTGACCTGCCCAAGGCCTGCAGTTAATAGCAGAGCTGGGACGAGCCCAAGTCTTTGCTTGAGCTCTCCTCTCTGCAGTCTGATTCTGCCATCTGTCGCAGAGCTCAGACAGGGCTTTCTGCTTCACAGGGGCACCGGAGGCTGCGCTCCAACCCATGTATTACTTAAAAATGTTCTTTAAAAAAGGACTAAGTCCTTTTTGGTCCTCTTCTGATTATGTTCTCTTAGACTCAACCAAGCCAAAAATCTAGATTTAATTAAAAGCAGTGTTGTGGAAACTATATTGATTCCAAATGTGTACAGGGCGGAAGGCACCTTAACCTTTCAGAGACAGTTTTAATAGACATGTAAAGGTCTTTCACCAAAGCTATTTTCTGGACATACCGTTGAGGTTTCCTGTGACACAAGTTGTTGAAGCTTTGTCCTTACTGTAGGAGAGACAGCTCATTCCGTTTTGCTTGGATTGCCATTCTCCATCATTCTTTCCCCAGGAGGCTTCCCACCTTACGCCGAGTGAATGGCAGCATCCTTAAAGGAACCCACAAATGCTCATTATCTCTCTGACCTCTCGGCAGGTCTTCTGCCCCTTGTTCACTCCACTTCAGTTTCTCCACTCTCTTCACTGGTCTTCAAACACCCAGCAAACTCCTGGAGCACTTGGCACTGGCTGTCCGAGCTGTACGCAGTCTGTGCTCTTCCCTGGGCTGTGGGATGACTCCTCCCCTGCTCACATCCTTCAGACTAAGACGCCCTCTCCGTAAGGCCCTCCCTGACCATCCTATTTTAAGTTGCACCCCCACCCCAGCATTCCTGTTTCCAGCCCCTTCTTTGCTGTGTGCTTCTCCATAACACGTGCCACGTTCTAACAGCACCTCTGTTCTTAAAGAGCTCTCCCGTGATTTCTTCCCTGCGGGCAGCACGGGAACCTTCCGCCATCGCTGTTGCTTCACTAGGTGCTTCTTCCAGAATTCTGACTGAAGCACAATCCTAAGTATCAAGTTCAATTTTAAGTTCTCAATTGTAACTTCAAAATACTTCCCACAAAACAGAACAAGTCTCTTGAATTAAACCGTATAGTGGCTAAACCGTGGTGATTCCCGTGCGCCAGGAAGTGTCTCGGCAGTTACGGTAGCAGTATGCTCCTGCACGTGACTAACTTGATGACCAGGCACCTCTTAACCTGAAGGGCTTCTGGTTTTTTGTGATGAATTTGTATTCTTTAAGCAAGAGTATTTGAGATACAAGCACTCAAATGAAATGGTTGATTTTAGTGGTGCTTTTCCTTGAAAGGGTTGAGTGCTGGATAACTTGTGTATAATTAGGTTTGCTTTAGAGTGTTTGCTGCTGTTTGTAATTTTTTTATTTGAAAGTGTTTTTTCAACTTAAAATTAGACGTTGTAAAAATTGGCAAGGAGAAGAGTAGTAGTAGAAATGGGGGGGGCGGGGGCCTCTAAAACTGACTCCTGTCGTCACTTGTGCATTTCCCTCCAGCCTTTTCATGTTGCTGTGACCCTGCTTCTGGAGTGTTGGGGGGGGTAATTTGAAAAGTATAATAGAGAAAATATTTCCTTCATGAAGAATTAAGCACTGTTAATAGTTGTACATATTTACTTCTAGTCTTGTATCTATGTGTTCTCTTTTTTAAAATGGAGCGAATAATATACAAACACGTTCTGTCTTTTTAAAAGGCATATGGTATTATAAATTCATCTTTAATTACTGTTGCCCTTTCTGTCCCCTGATTCTACCATTGGCTCTGCACTCCCACCGAAATAATTACTGTTGCAAGTTTGATATATGTTGTCCAGTGCAATTTCCATACTTGTTACCAACTTGTTACCATAGAGAGAATACATGGCGTTGCTTTGTTTTAGTTTCTCTAAGTGGTATCATGTGGTAAATATATCATTCTGCAACTCTTTCCCCCCTCAGTTTGGATGGATCCAGGTTGATGCTTAACAGTCTAGTTCATTACCTTGGCTGTATGAGACTCCTAATATGAGACACATTACCTTGGATGTGCTCACAGTTTCTCCAGTCCTTTTTGATGGAGTCAAATTTATTTCTTAGCTTTTATAAGTAATGCTGCAATGAGTAGTCCTCATGGATCTTCTTGAACAGCTATAACTGTCTAGAGTCATGGAGGTGTTTATCCTGCTTTTTCTCCTCTTAACCTTAAGACATCAGCATTTCCATTGGCTTAGTAAAACCTTTTCATAAACACATGCCTCTTTAAGTCTAGACTTTGAAACATCTTTCATTTCCATAATAAAAATTAATATGAAATTGTAATTGGATACAAGGCTTTCCTTTTTACATGAAAGTAATGTGAACTTTGCATGGGTTCTCTTAATAGTAGTAGATAAAACATAAACTATTTGAACACAGGATTACAAAACAAGCATTAGAAGCATAATCAGTACTTGGGGTGGCTAGAGCAGGCAAGGACTGGCACACCGGGGATTGCATGTTCGTCTCTCCCCTTTCTGAGTCTAGAGAAGTTTCTTAGATTTTCCGAGACGTCCTGTGTCACAATTTATTCTTGAGGGTCCTCCTCTGATGCCACTTCTCGGACTCTTTCCTGACAGCTTCCTCTTGCCTGACCATATCAGCTCTGTGCATGTGTTGCAATTACTTCTTCATGTCTCTTGTTCCACTGCTACAGTGACCTCCACTGCTACAGTATTATTTTGTTCCCTCAACAAGCACACTGCCTGACACACAGACACTGACCAAACATAATTTGAATAAAGTTGAGAGACCATGTGAGGGGGTGGTGAGAGAGAGTGGGAGTGGGAAACAGGGTGGTCAGTTTAGTAAGCACTTCAGTCTTTGAAAGCATGGAATGGAATAAGGAAGTTTTAAAAGAAAGTGAGGTGAAAGGATGACGAAATGACAGCTTTGGCAGCGGATCTCTGCTTTAGAAAATTGCCATCTGCATGCGTGCAAACTGATGATGTATCACCACTTTTAAGGTAGAAAATAAGTGAATTTCTCCTTGGAATTTAAGCATCAGTATATTTGTTAAAGTCCATACTTGTTCTTCTATGAATAAATTAAAAAAAAAACTTGGATCCCTGACAGATCTAGCCATCTTACAGAATTTTTTTAAACTCCTTGCCTCATTTCTTGGTTGCCCCAATTTTAATCAAAGTTGGGTTTCCTGGAATGAGTCGACTGAAGTGAGAGGAAATACTTTGGTCACCGTCCTTATGCAACTCTTTGTGGTCTGGAAGTGGCACCCCTCTAACATTTCAGCAGTTTCATTGATGTTCCTCACAGTGTGGACGGAGTGATGCCAGTAACTGAGCTCCGGAAAGAGAAGCTCAAATGCGGAACCTCCGAATTCAGAGCTTGGACAATAAAACTTTGCGGAGGGGAATCGGAGAAATGCTTTCTTAACTTTTGTTATGGCACCAGCTATAAATTAATACAATAAATTTTCTTGGTGAGCACCTTCATAGCTCAGAAAAAAATTCTTTTAATTATTTTGTATAAAAAGTTGCATTGCTCTCAGAGATTGTTAGTTTTGTTTTTTTTTTTTATTGGAACTCTAATGTATTTTAAGTAAATGCCATTGCCAGGAGAATATATAGCCTTATCAGTAATCAAAGGTCTAAGATTGAAAGTAATGAGTTATGGGTATCCTGACTTTTTTCCAATACTGAAATTGTTTCCGGTACAGAAATACTTTGAAACTAATTGTTCTCTGGATACTTTTTGCTGCTAATTAACATCTCTTTTTACAGGATTCATGAATAAAATTTTCCATCCCAACATTGATGAAGCGTAAGTAACTTTAAAAATGTTTAAACCTTAGCAGCAACTGCTCTTGATTAGTATTCATCTCTCTCTCCGCTTGTACAAAAGCTTCGATTATCTTTTTGGATTTTATCAATAGACAGGACTGTGTGAATGGTCACTTAACTGTAGAGTTCCAGGGATATGATATTCTAACCACTTAGTTCCAATTCTACTATTGGACTGCTTAGCTTTTCCATCGTCATGAATGGGTCCTTCATTTCCTTGATAGCCAGCTAGCATTTGTAATATTTCACATCTCTGTTCTCTTTGTATAGACACAATTCAGAGAACTGTTTTCAGTATACAGATTTACCATTTTCAACCCTTAAGTATTTCTCAGTGCGCGAGAGTAAAGCAAACATGAATAATTGTAGTTTCGTTTCAGTTATTGAATCTTAATTATCCCTTTCTTTCCTTCTAATATGAGGGAGATTTTAAAATGTGATACCAGTGCCTCCTATTTTGTTCAGTGCTGTTTAGAATATGTGATTATTTGTTCTGCACTTTTTTCTTGTTACGGCACTAAATTTTGGTATTTCATGTGCATACACGTACATGTGCAATGGGCTGTTCCGACCCCTGCGTGAGGAGGTGATACACGTGCACCGTGCCCCGTGGTCCTGTGATAACTGCTGTGTGCCAGTCACCCTAAGAGCAGGATGCTCTCTTACGTAGCTGCAGCGCAGCCGTCAGATTCGGGAACTGAGTGTTAACGTGGGAGTGGTTTTAAATTGACTGCCACATCCTGGCAGTATACTTTTTAGCATTTTTTTTCCATTCAATAAAGGATCCAATACAGGTGCGAGTCTTGCATTTAGTTGTTATGTTTCTACAAACTAATCTGGGATTACTTTAATCAGCTTTTTATGAAATTGGTATTATTTAAAAAACTTAGACCAGTTATTTTATAGGGTGATTGTCCCTCAGTTCGGGCTTGTCTGATATTTCCTTACCATGACACTGAGTGTGCACTTACGGCCAGAAAACCACAAAGTGGGGTGTGTCCTCCTCGGGTGTCCTGTTCTGAGGCACACAGGCCTGCCGGCCTCTGGTTACCAGTGTTCATTCTCACCTCCTGGCGAAGATGTTGTTGGTTTCTCCATTGTATAGTGAGTTTTTCCCCTTTGGTCTGTAAGGAGACACTTAAGACAGGGTGGGAAAAATAAGTTAACAGTTTTTCTTGTGGAAAATAACGCAATAATAAATAATAGTACAAGAATAAATTCTGTTCCATGCGCTCACAATTGTAAACCTGCTTTTGCCATACCCTGTATATTCTCCTCATATTTCCCTAATTGGGATTCTTTTTTTATTTTAATGATCTGTTAAAAGTATTTTTCTTGATAAATAAAATTAGTTGCCAGATACATGCAACTAACTTTCTGATTTTTAAAAAAATGCCATTCTTTCCATCTGTTTCAGGTCAGGAACTGTGTGTCTAGATGTAATTAATCAAACTTGGACAGCTCTCTATGGTGAGTTTGGCCATGGAATATTTTTTAGAGGTATTGAATGAGACATTGCCTTAAAAAATGTTGTGTGGCTTTTCTTCTCTGATTTAAGACGTTTTATTGGGAATGGGAAGGGATTTTAAAGGCCTGGATGGGAGAGTTTGATCAGTGTCGGGGGGACAAGTTTTCTCATAAGTTTAAACTTTGATGTAGCAGAAATTCAAAATAATCTTGTGAGGTTCTGAAATTATAGTGATATATGTAGACAGAGATATATATGTAAAACTGTTTGCATATCTGTATATTCAGAAGCACATTGTATATGTGTTTATCTGTAATACCTTTTATTTTTAGAAACACTTTTAGAAATGTCCCTGTGAAATGGTACAACATATAAAGAGGTTTGGGGGATCATCTGTTTCAAAGGCCGGAACTGTGCCGTGAAGCAAAGAACAATTTAGCTTTACCTTTAGTGCCGGAGTTGACATCTCTTCCAGTGGATCCACGATGAGTTGCCTAGCTCAGCAAAATACCATACTAACCATCACAGAGAAGTACAAGGAATGTCAAGCCTTCTCTCCCTGAGCTTGTAACTGGGTTGGAGAGCTAAAAATACTTCAAAATACATTCAAAGTTAATTAAGGCTGCTGCCGCAGATTGGTGTGTTTGCCCCCCACGTGTCTGACGTCCCATGCCCCTCAGACCCGCCCTGCCGTCGTGCCCCCCACCTCCTGAAGCTTCCCCTGATACTCAGGCTGGGAGCAGTGTCTGGCCACTCCTACATTGTATAACTCTTTTTTTGTGGCCTGCATGTCCTTTCTACATTGTGTCTGTTGTTATGCCTGTATATTTTGTGCTCCCAGGTTGTTTTCCTGCCTTAAAGAAGCAGTTGAGGTGTGCAGGTCTGGTTTGTCTTAAGTCCCGGCACTCCTACCGGAGTGCCTTGCACCGATGCGTTTGAAAGAATGTGAGGTACAAGAAGAGGGAGGGAAGGTCATGTTAGGTTGGGATTAACCAGGGGTGGCCTCCTGTCGTCGAAGAGTTGTGAGACCTTTTGGAGGTTTAAGGTACACAGACATCTGTCTTACTGCCCCCACCATCTGTGAACCACCTTGCCACACCCCCGTGCTGCAGAACGGTGCCTGAGAATCTCAGAGGAAGGTTGGTCACCAGCAGCACACAGTAATCCTTCTTTTTTTCTCCTCCTGATTCTGCCATTTAAGAATTATTTCCTTCGCCTGGAGTTTTCTTCCCTAATCTTTGAGTGGCTGGTACCTTTTCTCACCTCAAACATAACTTCTTGCAAAGCCTCCTTTTCTAGCCTCTGCATCTAAAGTAAATACCCCTCCAAAGCATGGCACCCTGTTTTAATAATCTGTCTTTAAAACCAGTGTTTGTTTATTGTTTATCTTGTCCTATTAGAGTGTAAGCTCCGCAGGAGCAGGGGCTTTGTAGTGTGTGTGCACGTGTACACACACGTGTCTAAAATAGTGCCTGGTGTGCAAGAGGGGCGCAGATCTTTTTTGAATTAACCAGTGGCTTCGTCAGGCCCAGTGCTGTTTAACATGAGAGTTTTAGGGAAATTACAGCTTACAAGGAGAATCAGGCAACAAGAAAGAAGATATACTCCGGAATCCTTTTTAGATGGTTTGTTTGGTGAAAAAGTCTCATGGCAGGCTGCCTGGAATATCTGATGTAATGATGTCTTTTCTTAAACTGCATTCACATTTTAGAAATGTACATAACAAAATACTGCAAGCTGGTTGCAATTACAATAAAGTAAATTGGATGTTAGTTTAACTAATTCTTTTACTATTGACCAGAAAGTCTTTGTGGAGAGGTTTGCTGATTTTCAGGTACCTCACATCTCAGAACAGATTATTTTTATTATTTTTATTAATTTATTTTTCACTTTTTTAAAGACTTCATTTACTTTTAGAGAGAGGGGAGGGGAGGAGAAAGAAAGGGAGAAAAAGCATTGGTTGCCTCTTGCCCGCCCCCAAGGGGGGGCCTGGCTTGTTATTGGAGCCAACAGCCTTTTGGTTTGCAGGCTGCTGAGCCACACCAGCCAGGGCAGAACAGATTATTTTTTAAATAATAGCCTTATTGAATTATAATTTACATACATGAAATTCACCCATTTAAAGTGTATAGTTTGATAGGTTTTAGTATCTTCACAGTTGTGTGCAATCATTACCACATTTTCATCCCTGAGAAGGAAACCCCTCACCCTTAGTGGCCACCCTCTTCTCCTCCCCTTCTCCTCCCACCCCCCCCTCCCCAGGCCTAGGCAACGACTCCTCTGTTCTCTGTCTCTGTAGATTTGTTTATCCTGGACATTCCTTATGAATGGAATGATGAAACTGGTGGTCTTTTGTAACTGGCTTTTTTTTTTTTCTTCATTTCATATAATCTTTTCAAGATTCATCCATGTTGTAGCGTGTATTAGTACTTCATTCTTTTTATGGCCAAATGATGTTCCATTGTACAGATATCACACATTTGTCAGATGATGGACATTTGGGTTGTTTTTACTTTTGGGCTGTTACAAATACGTGGGTGCCAGCTTTCGTGTGGACGTAGGTTTTCATTTCTGTTGGTGTTTTTTACCTGGGGCAGGTTATTGGGTGGATTGGTGGTGACCGTCTGACCAGTTGAGGAACTCACAGCCTTTTCCAGAGCGGTCGTGCGATTTTACATTCCCACCCGCAGGTGAAAAAGGTTCAGAACAGACTGTGAAGTAGAAGGCCAGCGCAGCCAAGGTTTCATCCTGTCTGTAGAATGTTAGAACATGCTCTTGTGTTACCTTGCAAAGCATTTAATAAGTAACAGATTAAACCTCATTGGTCAAAGTGAACTTTGATTTCCGTGTTACATGTGTTTGAGTTACCGTTAAATGTTCCACGTAATGGGAGAGTGTGGACTTGCCATCTTGCAGGTAAGTGCAGGAAACCAGAAGAATACATTTAGAGTGTAGCCCAAAGTATACTGTGTGTGAGAGAATTGTTTTGATATGTTGCTTTAACCCAAACTTTTCCTCAGGAAAATTTCAGAATTTTATTTAAATTTAAAAAATGGTAAGTTTAAAATTTCTTTCATGGATCGTTCTAGGAGCAAGTAAATAAGATTTATATCCAAGTGTTTGTACAGAGGGTTGGTTCAGAGTTCATTGTTTCTTTCAGACTTACCTGAAAGAAACAGACTTACCTGGTTTCGATCTCAAACCAGATTTTTATAACAAACTGCTAAAGCCTCGCATTGAAAGTTAAATCGTAATTGGTGAATTCTGACTCACTCAAATTTTCACTGTAATTCTTGACAAAATCTTTGTTCAGAGGCCAAAAAGAAAAATTCTAACTTGGGATGGAACAACTAATATTACAAAGTTGGCATATTAGCACAAATAACTGGAAAGCGGAGGCTTAGCCAGGCAGTGAAAGCTGCTCTCAACAGCGCTGCCGTCCGGTCCGGTGAGCCGCAGGGATTACGGGAGAAGCTTCCCCCAGTTCACTTTGCCCCGGGTCCTGTGCTGTGCCCTGGATACGCATGTCTGTAGTATAATAGCAATTCCCAGTCGCAGTTTCAGACTTTTCTTACCATAACTTGGTAATAAACGGTGCTTATGTTTGTAGCAGTTGGGTCCTCCAGTCTACCCTCCATCCTCCCGCCACCCAAAAATAATGATTTCTGGTAGCCCATGTGATTTATGGCTCCTGTTCTCATCCGGGTTTTCTTTGCCAGGCATACAGCGGTTTGTTCATTCAGATGCTCAAAACTGGCATAGTTGTAGTTTAATCAGCCAGTGATTTTTAATTTTATGTTACTTAACCTTGCAAGAGAGCTCATTACAGTGAGTAATTTGGCTAATTTTCTGAAGATGCCCATGATCAATATGAAGTTATCCCGTGAGCATTTAGGTTCTGGTACTCTTGTGCACTGAGAGGAAAGCAGAGGGCGCCGTCACAGAACGGGTGCATCTGGCCTCCTGGGCCGTAGCATCTTCTCTGCATGTCTCCTCCCGCTTGCTCTTCCAGCCAGACAGCAGTGATAGAGGCGCTGGGAAACTTCAGTCGTAGCCAGGGGTCTGGATTTCCGTTTCAAAAACAACTAATTTTTAAAGACTGGTGGAAGGGAAGTTCATTAAGCCCTAAGTAGCTTTTTAAGCTCCCCCTTGTATTATTCAGTTTTTCTTTCTTTACTCCAAAATATATATATTTTATGCACAGTTGTCTTTTCAGTCCAGACTCCTGGATGTCAGGTACCTTCACTGAAATACAGCTTTAGCCTCCTTCCACATGCCTGGGCCATGCACACTTGACCCCTGCAAATTGTGTTTATCTCCTCAACTTTCATTTTACTCCTCAACTGACTTGGTAAATTACTTATTTTGTGGATTAAGTTGTGGCCATGGAAGGTGGAAGACAATTTTCTTATAAAAACCAGCAGTTAATGATTTTATTCTGCCTTTAGGGTTGCCAGCCAATAGACTGGATACTGCCCTTACTTTGCTGGTGAGAACAATGAACGTTTGGGAAATTACTTCCCTTAGGTCATCTGGGGTGTCACAGCAGACAAATGAAGGTGACTGCAACAGAAAGAACACTTAAGGGACTTTGAGATTAGAATTAGACAACAGAAACAAAGTTTCTTTTTCCAGGCATTTAGAAAAATTTTTAAACCATGAATTTATTTAATAGTAATAAATTATGGTTTAATGCATTTAAGCTGCTAAATGAATATAAGCTTTCCCATGTTGGAAATGCTTATTCCACCTCTCTTTTCAGTTAGGTAGCCTGTGAATCTTTCCAAACAGTTCATATTTTGGCTGAAGGTAAATGTACCTTAAAATAATGCTTTATTTGGAATTAATGTTTGCTGTTTCCAGACTTTTTGTTAGTTACACAGATAAAAGGTATATGTATCTGTCTGCATGGATGGTTGGCCAACAACTACTGTTTGAACAGACTTGAAAAACCCAGTGTTTGATCCGTCCACGTGGGAATCACAAACATGATCCTGCCGTTGACCAGCTGGCTGTCATTATGAGTCTCTGGGACAGGCCAGGGAGAGCAGTTTCTCTCAGAACTGCAGGATAAGTGTCAGCGGTAGTAGATAAAGAAGAACTCTGCTGAGTCTGGATTTGACGGCTTCCAGCGTGCTCAGCTCCATCCTCCACCTCCTTGATCTGTCTGCTTGGAGATGCTCAGATGTGGTGTTGGTATGAGGCCCAGAGTTTAATCCGCTGTACACAGACAAATGGGATCTTTCGGGTTGAACAACTTAGCAGAAATTTGTTAAAAACACCACGTTCACATTCACTGGTGGTCAACATTAGAGCCGTGGGGTGGTCTAGGCCTCGTGGATTGTGGGACATGAGCCAGACTATGAAAGACAGCTACACCTTGGTCGTACTTTCTTTGGGGCTGTAGTTTCGGGACTCAGTTGGGATTATATGGATTTGTTTTCTCTGTATTTGCTTGTGATTGCTGCGTGTAAGTCAAGTCTACCCATGCGCAGCCGCTTACCTTGTGATTGCATGACGTTATCTTGTTCTTTTCTGAAGTGCAGGACAAACTAAATTATCTAGTAATTAAAAACTTTAATAATGAGTTTTAGCATGACTATAAGAATACCCAAGTAGTTAATCATATATTAACTGCACTCATTTCTGGAAGGTTAATAACAAATCTTAGTACCATGTTTTAGCTTATCATGTTCAAGGTAATTAGGGTCATGCCATGTTTGAAGTAGGATGACCTCTGAAGAACACCTGAGGAAGGTGGTTAAAGTTTTGAGATTGACATGGCATCCAAGGGGATTGTTTTTGATGAAAGAGCCTGTTTTCTTCATTCTGATCTGATTTATCAGCATTCGTTTTCTTCTGCAGATCTCTGTGGTTAAATTGCATTGTGGGGAGGGAGCTGCATTTAGGCAGTGGACGGGAACTGATTCTCTAAGTAAGTGGGATGCTTCGAACTGTTCCTGTTACGGGACTGCGCACCTCTGGTTGGTAATCCTAGCAGAATGTGTCTGGTACCTCACATCTTCGACGTCGCCCTTTCCCACACAGAACAGGAATACCTGCATTTAGCTTGGAATACTTAAAACCTGTAGTGCTGCCTGCCCCTGGTGAGATTAAGTATATTCCTATATGGCAAAAATTCTTTGGATGTCTAATTACTAGTTCTTACTAATTCCTACTAATTGCTCTTTTTTTGTGTGAGGGAGGGAGGTGCTTTGTTTTGTCGCCTGCACGACCCTTTTCATGAGACCTTGTTGTGTCTTTTAAAAATTCCAATAGACTCTCACGAGAATGTACACAAACCTGATCAGTTCAGACTTTTTGTACATTTTGTCCACACAGAAAAACTGTCTCGGTTAAGCAAGCAGCTGGGTACATTCTTGAATTTGCTGTCTGGCAGATTGGCGGCTGGATATGCCCTTCCATGGCAGCGTGTGGGCACCGGTAAACCAAGTGCGGTGTGGCCGGCCTGGCCCGCGGCCCTGCCACGCGTCCGTCCCAGGGAGGGAGGGAAAGTCTTCGTGGAGGTCCGCCTCGGCTCCCCACAGGGCTGCCCGCAGAGCGGCTGTGCAGTGACCTTCCCTCGTTGAAGATGGGGGGTTCGAGATAGTTAGTTTAGAGAATGTTATTTCAACTCTCCAAGCCTATTTTTCTGTCAAGTCCTTCCTGTTCTAGGGCATTTAAGACAGGAAAAAAGCCTCCTGGTTGGCTTTGCCGAAGTCCTCGAGGGAATGTCCGTCTGCCTCCAGCCCGTTGCTTTCCATGTCTTTTTCGTGCGGACCAGCTCCTGGGGTCAGACGCAGTGCTGACTCCCCGGTTGATGGGCTACACGCAGAATTTCACTCTTTCTACGTGTTCACAGACTGAGCAGGAGAAGGTTAGAGTAAAGAACACGCAGATCTGTTGGTAAGAGTGAAACTTAGGAGCTGATGAAAGAGTAGAAAAATAAGAACTGTTAGTGGATCCTAAATTATTAAGTAAGTAAATGAAATCTGAAATTTTTATTTATTTGCCCCATTTCAGTCTTACCCCCAAAATCAGCTGCACACATATCTGGATGTTTGGTTTTCATACACACAGTAGGTAGCCCCTCCCCCAAGAAAACCTTGTGGGATGAATGAAAGGAATTGTATCCTTGGGTTTTATTTTGAATACATTTTAAATTCATGACTTGCTTAGCGGTTCATAATGAACTAATTACAATTCCTTGTAAGATGAGCAAAAGTCAATCAGTGGGCTTTCAAAAGGTCAGCTTCTGATTTTTGTAGTAAATCAAGGATATGAGTAACGTGAACTCCCAGGTGATCGCAACTTGCTTAGCCATCCGTTTCAGCTGTGATGGCCAAAGCCCGAGGAAAGAGCTCTGTGTGAGTCACAGAGCACATCACCGCCTGGTGCTGTTTGCCCATCTTTCTGTCTTGTCTTCCCCGCCTTCCATCAGTCCTGCTCCCTGGCGATTTACAGAACAGTTCAGTGCCTTAGGGAGTGGTGGCTAGCTCCTCGATTCACAGCCTATGAAGCCAGGGGCCCCTCTCCAGAGGGGAGGAGGACAGTGAAATTAAATTTGTTTGGATAGCGTGATACTGGAATATGAAGAGTTGTGAAGGAAAACAAGGGGAACTTAGCTCTTCGTGAGAAATGACCTTAGTGATTGTTTTAAGGAGGCTGATTACAAAGGCAAAAGTTGACAGCCTGGAAGGCCAGCCAGCAGATGGTTGCCTTGATCCAAGGCTGGAATGGTTTATTGAGCTGACATAGTTACGTGGCAGGGGAGATGGAAGAGGAACTAGATGTGTTTTATTAGGACCAGTAGAGAGTCCGGGAAACTGACTGATAGGTACAGGGGGAAAAAGGAGGACAGCCTAACCATGGTCCTCCCAGAGGTTTGGGCCAGGGAACAGTGTTGGAGGCAACCTAGCTATTGGGAGGAAGGAATAGGTTTTCAGGGAAGTGATTTTAGACATGTTGAGTTTGATAAGGCCAGAAATATAAAGGACTGATTAGAAAGAATTGGTCGTTTTTAGCATAGGCTTATTGTAAGATGATGAGCTTCCCAGAGTAAGAGTGTATAAAGCTAATTCTTAAAATACGAATTCCACAGAATTTACACTACTGATGTCTTTCCAAACAAGCTTTTCTGTACTGTTTGGCTTTAAAAAGAAGGGACCAGGGCACTGGGCATATTGGAGTCGAGTAGAATTGGAAAAGTTGGGTGAGAGGTGGCGCTTGAGAAAGGCGTGGGTGGTGCTCAGCACCGGCCCTGGCTGACCGTGTGGTGGTGGTGTTTTCTGCGTCTCGGCGTTGTGAGTGTTCCCTCTGAAAAGCAAACCAAGGTTGTGCAAGTTGAAGTCTCCGAGACGGCTGCCTGCTTGGTGATTGCGGTTCCTGGGGGGGCAGGCCGGGAGGAACTGGGTGTCCGCAGGGTTTTGGCCTAGAGAGAGCAGCATGCTTTACAAGAGTTTCCACTTTGATTTTCAAAGGCAGTAAAGGAAGAAGAAATAACATACGGTCACTGATTCGTGAACAGCCAGGAGCACCGCACGAGATGTGTGATTCCCACGCTCCGTGCTTCCTCCTGTAGGCAGCGCTTGGTCTTTTGTAAGCCGCCTGGAGGGGCGGTGCGTTACTTTGCGAACGGCGCTTTTTCCCCCAGCGTGACTCATTTTAATTAACATGCATTCCTAAGGGATACAGGTAGAAGAAGTTTTTACTCTCAGAAGAGAGCATATTTGTGTTAATATTTTAGTCCTCTTTGATGCAGTTTGAAGGCTGTTGAACAGTCATTTTTAGCAACGTGTAACTTCATTGTAAGGAACTGTAGTACTGTATAGTTCTTTCTGCGGGCGAAGAAATTGAGGTACAGGGAGGAAGAGACCTGCCCAAGGTCAAAGAACTAGTCAGCGGAAGGTCTGAGGTTAGACTCAGGGTCTTCTGGGCTTTTCCTCGTGTGTTCGCCACTGAGGAGCCAGCTCTCCTTTTGCTGGTGGCCTAACGGGGTTTGCTCTGCTCTAAAGCAGCCCCCCAGTGCCCTCTGAACTGGGTCCACATTTTCCTGCCTGTGGTGTGGAGTACCTCCGCCTGGTGGCTACTTCTAAAGGGTCTGCAGAAAAGAATGGTGAAAGGGTCGGGGAGGGCTCCTCGGCTAGAGCCTCTTCAGCAGCTTAGCTACCAAGACAGCATTTTCTTGAGCAAAGAACCCACAAGCAAACAACCCTCTTGTCATTTGGTTTCTGGGGTTAGGGGGTACGTAGGATAGGTAGTGGTTTCTGGCTGTGCATTTCTAAACACCCTGACACGCAGCGCACACACACCAGCCGCTGCTAAGTCAGAATCCCTCGGGTAGGTTTGAGACCTCAGCATGCATGTTGTGAAAAAACTACTCAGGTAAATCTGATGGACAAACAGCTGAGACCTAGATTCAGCCATAAACCATTGCTCCTGGCTGAATGGGCTAAATGATACTGCTTTAGATGACAGATCAGTGTGATTTGAACGTTTTAAAACGTTAAATATGAATATAAGTTATTAGTTGATGTGCCTAAACAGGTATGGGTGTTGTGATGCCGTTAACATGAACACTCGTAAGACCAGGCTGAAGAGTCCGTCCCAACGGACTGCATTCTGGTAAGTGCTGATTTCGGCCCAGGCAAAAAGTAAGAGCTGCTTGTTCATCATAAACCACGCTTCTCAGGAATCCTGGCACTTTCTTTAAAGGTGAAGGCAGCCAGTAATGGAGCCAGCCCGTGATAATCTGTAGGTTACGTGACCCATGTCTGACTCTTTCCCTTTCAAAAAGCGGAAGGTTAATGTTTTTTTCAAAAAGACTTTTGGAATGATAGATTTATTTAAAGATTTTGTTTACGGTGTTTACTTGTTAGAGGGAAGGGAAGAGGGGGAATGAAACATCGATGTGAGAGAGAAGCATCAATCGATGGCCTCCCGTACATGCCCCAACTGGGGGCTAAACACACAACCCAGGCATGTGCTCTGACTGGGATTCGAACTGGCCACCTTTCGTTTTACAGGATGATGCCCAACCCATCTGAGCCACACCAATCAGGGCGGAATGATAGATATTTTTATTATTATTAATAGTTCTAGGGGGAAAATGTTTATTATGGATTTTTCCAAAGATGAGTATCTTTATTTCATTTTTTTTTTTCATTTATAGTTTAGATCTCTTCTGCCAACATATTTGTTTATCTTGAAGATTTTGTGCACACCTGCATGTTTGAGAGAGATTTCTTTGGGATGGACCCTGTCAGTAGTGCTCACTCTGTAAGCCACTTTCAGGAATGCTTCATTGCTTTAACATCCTGGCCTTCAAAAGCTGCCATCTTTACCCAAAACTGGGGTGCATACTTTCCTTTCTCTGCTCTTCTGTGTTACAGATGTGACTCAGCATCTGTAAAATGGATCAAAAGTATCTCAACGCAGGAAGACGGTGGACACAGAAAGGAAGAACCAATAATTGAGGGTTCTTTTATTTTTTTGGTACAAATGACCTAGGCAGAGCCACTTAGTGGGAGCTTGAAAAACCTAAAGCGGTGAGGAAGGGTGTAAAATCTCTTCCTGGAACACAGGAAACCCCTGGTTGTGAAACCCCTTGTCTGCAGTATTGGAGTCCTGTCCCAGAGCACTTCTCAACACGAAGCAAGTAAAACCCGTACTTTTCTTGCTTCAAGGTTTTGTTGGATGATAGGAACACTCCGCTGCTAAGCAGCATGGGTAGTGAGGACAGGCCGGAGAAGCGCCCATGTCACTGTGAGCGGGTGTCTGTGAACAGCCTTGGGCTATTTCCTGTGGTTGAGCTGCTTGAAAATGAGCTCACTGCCTCTGAAACATCAGGAAGCTCAGTCACAGAAACACCTGAAACACCGAGAGGCCATCTAGCTGGCCTTGAACTTGTGAAAAAGGAAAGCTTTGAGGAGGGAGTGGCCATCTCTGAGGGGACATGACTGTGGTGCAGAGACCTGGGGAGCTTGTGCCACCACGAAGGTGAGGCCGTTGGTGTTGGTTTTATCCGGTAACGGAGGCAGCGCTGTGGGTAGGCCCAGGTTTGAAGCCCAGCCCTGTGGGCAGGTTGCTCCACCTCTTTCTCCCTCAGTTTCTCCACGTGCAACATGGAGGTAGTGATGGGACCTCCCTCATCGGCTGCGGAGAAATTAGGAGTGTGTGTGCCACCTGCTGACGAGTGCCTGGCTGGTAGCAGGTGCTGTGTGGGTGCAAACTGGTGCTGCCGCCGTCACCGTTACTGGTGTTACTGTAACGCCTAAGAACGTCCCTACTCTGGGATCATGTTTAATTTGTGAAACTTCCACACTGCTTGTTTTTCCTTCTTAATTTGCTTACCTTTCAGCATTTTTCTACTGCTGTCTTAATAACCCACCTATCCAAGGATGAAAAGAAAAAAATTTTCATATTTGTCATGTTTTATTAAATATGTCAAATACGCAACAGAAGAAAGGATGTATTTATGGGAAAATGCTATTTTCAAAGGTTAAAAAGGATAAAGTGGCATTTGAAGTGTGAAAAGTAGAAATTACAAGCCTGTTGCCTTGACGTAACTCTGAAAACATCCTGTGGACGCACACTGTACATGCTTGTAATTCCAGAGAGCGCACCTGCGGGTGGGCTTCCGCCACCCAGCGCAAGAGCATGCAATTCTCCCTGCCCCTCAGCCTCGACAAACTGTTCTCCGCGGTTTTGCGTAATGAATGGGTAATTCTTGGCTTGTTGGGTATATTGCTTCCCTTTTAAAAAATGATAAGTAAAATGGCAGTGAAAATCCTACCGCAGATGGTTGGTTGGGGGCTATCTCGGAAGATGTCTTTTTCTATTTTGATTGGGACTTTCTGCATTTGTTTCCTGATGCACGGGAATCTAACTGTAACGCGATTCTTTGGAAAGTGAACTTTATGAAGATGAAGGAGCCCCAGCCCTTGTAATAACACCAAGTCTGTGACTCGGGGCGGGAGGTGAAAGCGCTGTCTGCCTCTGCCTGCGCACGGGCCTGGTCCCGCTGCCGTGGGACGTGGCGTCGCAGCCCCCTCAAGACCTTAGCTGTCCAGGGAGGATCTGCTAGCACCTGTAGTTACTTAGTGGGAATGACGTAAAATGAGCGGCCCAGTTCCTCACGGTCTCACGCATTTCGTGTGCTCAGTAGCCACGCGTGACTGGTGGCTACCATATTGGACAGTGCAGATGCAGATGCAGAACAACTTGGTCATTGCAGAAGGTTCCGTGGTGTGGTCGGCGCTCGCTTATTCTGGCTGCCCGGTTCCTCAGCCTTGCAGTGGCAGGGGGAGCCACCTCCTACATGCAGGGTTTTCTGGGGCGGAGGTCGACGGACTTCGGCTGCCTGCATTTTAAAGGCTTTATTGGAATGCAGCTACACCTGTTTGTTTATCTGTTATCCATGGCTGCTTCTGCGCTGCCGCAGCAGAGCCGTGTTGGGTAGTTATAGCAGACCAGCTGTGGCCTGCGGCTGCCCCCCCTTACGGAAAGTTTCCGGTCCTTTTTGTCCAGACTGGGGTGTTTCAGCCTCAGCACTACTGATATTTTGGTTCATATAGTTACTTGTTGTGAAGGGCTGTCCTGTGCGTTGTAGGATGTTCAGCAGCATCCCTGGCCTCTGTCCACCACCTGCCTCGTCCCCCACCCGGTTGTGACAACTTCAGATTTCTCCAGATGGTGCCAGGCACCCTCCGGGGAGCAGAGTCACCCCTGGCCATGAGAACTAATTTACAGTGATGTGGCCTGACAAAATGTCTACTTACAAAGTCCATTTAAACAGCAGAATAAATTAAAGAGTACTTTTATGTTACATTAGCACTCCCTCTGGAAACAGAAATGTCTCCTTTAACATGTGGAGTAGCTAGGATAGTGCAGAGAAATGGGAGCACTGGGGTCTTCTGTTCACTGGCTCTGACTGGGGAAGTCGCAGCATCTCTGAAGTTAACGGGGACGTGTGGGTTGTTACTCAGGTTCTCAGGCTCGCCCGGTGTAGCTCCGTGTGGCTGCACGGATTTTGTTGCCTGTGGGGGGTGGCAGGTTGTGTGTGCACCCAGCACCTTATGCTGAATCAGGCAAGAACGGAGTAACTACATGTCTATTAAATGACTATTAATAAATGCAATAAATTAGTACTTACCTGTCTTATTTATGATTTTAAGTAGTCAATATATGTTCTTACCCTCATTACCCAGAATAATTGAATAACTGGTTATATTTATCTTAATTAGAAGTTAAGAGAATTGCATTAAATGTCAAGACCTCAAAATTGTGTTCAGTTCTTTTAAGATCTGGTGCTTGAATACTCTCCAGAGTGGGGACTTCCAAAGCTGGAGGAGAAGGCCAGTTTAACAGATGAACCCCTCATTGTGTGAGAATGTAGTGTATCGGGGCACAAGTTTTAATTAAGAAACAGTGTATGTAGTACTTCCATATTCTCCGTTTAGAAAGTGGGGTCAATTAGGGTTGGGGCAGTCACCTTTCAAAGTGATTATCAGGTATACCTTTATCTGGTTCTGCAAATTAAAATTTAAATTTTCTTAAATTGGTGTTGAAGGAATATGTAACGTGTAATGGAGCCCACTCCCATGTGGCCCAGTAACCTAGGAAGGTAAGCAGCTTTGACTGCGGAACTGAAGCGAATTTCGGGTGAACTCGTTCCGTGCGTGATGTGCTTCTGTTTGTTTTTCCAGATCTTACCAATATATTTGAGTCCTTCCTGCCCCAGTTGTTGGCCTATCCCAACCCCATAGATCCTCTCAATGGGGACGCCGCAGCCATGTACCTCCACCGGCCAGAAGAGTACAAGCAGAAGATCAAAGGTGAGGCAGCAGGTGGTTTCACCTGGAGACGGGAGAACTTGGTCTGTTGGGCTTTGATCACTAGTCGTCCTTCTTAGTCACTAATACTTTTCTCTCAGGCGCAAAAAGACACAGCTGCTGGCTGGAGCATAGCTCACCGGCCTCTGCTAGTAGTTCCGAGGGCGAGAGACAAACTTGGGAAGGCTGAGGTGCCAGCACAGGCGAAGGGAAGGAGAGAGAGAGCAGAAGGAAAGATGAGAAAGCGGGAGGGTTCACTGTTGCATGTTAGTTGATGCGACCTGCCGGAAATCCCTGGGGACACCCGTGCAAAAGGACCTTTGCCTGCATTTGCTTCCTCTTGTCTCGTAAAATAAGAAAATTGGACTTGAGAATAAAGTATTAATTGAAAGGTATAATCTCACATTTGTGTATAGATGGCTATCCTGGCCCTCAGGAAAACAGTTCCTTTTGGGACTTGGGAAAATAATGGCCACATCCAGCATTAGACTCTTAAAATTACATCATTTTACCTGTTGAACTAAAAATACCCTGCTGGCTTCGCTGCTTGGTCCCACACCAGTGCGCTTTCACTGGAGAAGCTCTCCTCTCGGCACGGCTCGGCCCTGCTGCGGACGCCGGCCCCGGTGCCGTGGGGGTTTTCTCCTGGAACCTGAAATGCACCAGTGAAGGGAGAGGCTTGTCAGTGACGGCAGCGCTGGTGTCCTCGCCCTTCAGGACTTAGAATCCTGTCTTCCCGTTCTCGAGCAAGTGTGCATGCTGGCGGGGCATGGATTTCATAGAAAGGAAATTACGGTCTGGAAGGGCGGTTAGAGCCTCACGCAGGCGCGCCGGTTCCCGTCATGCTGTCCTCGTCCACCATGTGGGCGTGGGAACTTCCACAGGGAGAAGGCTGGGCACGGAAAGGTCCACGGAAAGGAGGAGAATCCCAAGTCCATGGAGACAGGCCTGTTCTTCTTAACAAAAGGAAGGCATTGAGATCCACCCAGTGTTTAGCAGGGCTTGCCCATCTGCCTGGCGGTTTGGAACATTAGCTTCCGCAAGGCGTGCGCCCCGCTGAGGTCCTGCAAGAGGCGGCAGGAGTCATTTACGAGGGCCTGAATGTTTAGGTCTTCTCTCTGAATCATGCAGCTGTGAGGCAGAGAGAAGCGTTTGGGGCTGCTGGTGGAGCATGGGTTTCCCTTTCAGTTTTCTCATCTTCCGTGGTCTTCACAAGGTTTTGTTTGGTACTTTTGTTGAGATAAGGTAGAAATAAATCTACTCTAATTAATTTACTTAGGTTTCAAGTGCTTTGCAAATTATCTAACTTATGCAGCAGAATATCTACATAGCCAAACAAACATGTATTTCTTTTTAAAAGGCAGTCAGTTTCAACCAGATGAAATTCTGTTATGAGACTGCATTAAAATTTGACAAAGGAATCACTTAACAGGGTCTGAAGCCCACAGGTCCTCGGCTCAGCGCCTGTTTCTGTGTGCGCCCATTCGGTGCGTCGCAGCGATTTGACACACTGATCCTGCTAGAGCGCATCTGCCGTGGTGCCTCTTGCACAAGGAACCCAGCCTACATTTCTGTCTTCGAATGGCTAGTTCAGCTTTCTGAAAGGTTAATGTTGGCGATCATTTTGTCTTCCTGAGTAATTGTGCAAATCATGGCCATCAGCCCTGGGCTCACCCCAGCTTCTCCTGCTCTGCCTTTATTTACGTCCACCCCCTCTCTCCTTTGTCCCCTCCGATGGGAGGTAAGTGGCATCCTGTCCTTCCTCTCGGACTCACTCCCCCCACCAGCCTGCGATCTTGTTCCCCTACGCATCTCCTTCCTCATGCTCCCTCCACTTTCCCTAGATCCCTTCAGGAGTCTTGCTGTTTATTTCCTTACATTTTCACACTTCTTGCTTCCGTGCCTTAAACTCATGAGGTCTAGTTTGTCCTCTCCTGTACTGAATCTGTGATCTCATTTCTTCCTGATATTTCGGACCCTTCTCAAGACCTGTTTTCAGGGACCTCTCTGCAGCTTTGGTATTTTACCTCTTGCCTTTCTGAAAACAGTTCTCATTCCATTCCCAAACCCCATCATTCTCTTTAAGATTCGGTCCTTCAGTCCCCCTACCTTCCTCCCCCACCGCTTAGGAAGCCCATTTGCCCCTCACAACTTCAGATAATCCCCTCCAGGTAGACAATTTCGAAAGATGTGTCTACGTATGACCTCCCTCCCCAGCTGTCCACCGAAGAGTTCCACGCCCAACGGCGCACACAGGTTGGTGTGCGCTCTTCTTACCAGGAGCAGTGTCTGCGCCCACGTGGAGTCGGTGCCATTTCACCTTGTAAACACGGGGCCGCGTTTGTAGTCCGAAGGCATCACTTCCCTGCCGTCACTGAGTGGCCTCTGAGCTTGCCATGCCCGGTTCTCTGCCCTGCGTGCAACCCACATCTTTGCCTCTGCTCCTCCAAATGCGTCCATACATGACAGTGACATGCGATGAATTGCAGGTGCCCAACTACATTCTTTTACTGAGGGAACATTTCAGCACTACAGAAAAACATAACCGTGTACCCGCCATCCACCTCCAGATGAACCTGTATATTTTGCCTTACTTCAAAAATTTTTAAAGAAAGAAAACAAATGTAGTTCTGTCTCCATGTTGTGTTTTAACATGCCAGCCACTTCTTCTCCCTCTGCGCTTTGGGCGAGGCTGTGGCTTCCCCCGGAACGGCTGGGCTCCCCCAGGCCTTGGTCCGGGAGGGGTCCGTGCAAGTGTGACTCTTCCTGGCCCTCGGGCCAAGTCCCTTCCTCCGTGCCTCCCTCTGATGGCACTTCTCTCTTAGTGACCTTGCTCTTCCTTTTTCTCTCTCCTGAAAGGCCTTGTCCTCGTAAGCACTTAATACATACGTGTTTCCTTGACTGTTCTGAACTAAGAAGGCTGATCGTGTCAAATCCCAGTGTCACAGCCCAGCATCATCTTTCCGCAGGGGAAGAAACGAAGTAGCTGGCCCACTGGAGAGTAAAAATAAAATTTCTGGGACTTTAATAAACATTTCTTTCACTTTAAAAGGTGAACTAAGGTCAGTTTCCATCTAGTTAGAGGTGCCTTTTTTTTCAACTCATGTCTGTAAAATTTTGTAACTAAGATTTGTAGGACTCTTAAGTCAGAAATCTGCAAACTTTTCTTGTAAAGGGCCAGATTTGGCCATATATGGTCTCTGTCACTTCTTCTTTTTCTTTTTTTATTTAATTAATTTATTTTTAGAGAGAGGGGAAGGGAAGGAGAAAGAGAGGGAGAGAAACATCAATGTGTCGTTGCCCCTCACACACCCCCTCCTAGGGACCAGTTCTGCAACCCAGGCATGTGCCCTGACTGTGGATTGAACCAGTGACCCTTTGGTTCAGAGGCCCAAGCTCAATCCACTGAGCTACACCAGCCAGGACTTCTTTTTCTTTTTTTACACAATCCTTTAAAAATATTTTTTAAAAATACTCTTATCTAGGTTCCTGCACTAAGTTACCCAGATTTGGCAAGTCCTTTTGGCCGTTTACCTTCCTCTTTCATTTAGTCCCTGTAATTCCTGGGAAGGAAAACAGAGCTTAAGGAGGTGAGGAGGTGTTTGGGGATTTCCTGCCGTTGTTCCGCATGGGAGTCTAAGTGTCCTGCCTCTTCCCACTGCGGCTTGGCTGTTACTGGAGAACAGCAGGCACCCAGAGACTTCAGGACAGGTTTGACTGTTCAGCAGGTTTTCAACCTTGGTTATGGGAGCATGCATTTTACCAGCTGCTTCAAAAACCTGACAGGCAGGATCTATTTAAGCTAAAATCTATTTCTAAAATAAGAGATTTGGGCTGACAACAATTACAGAACTGCAAATCTAAGAATGATGGGGGATTTCCTTGTGAATTACTGTGGAATCGTAACTAGTTCCGTGCTGTCTAGGAAGGGAATGGTTTGATTGGTACAGAAAGTTAAAAGAAAGTGCAGGCATCGCATTCTCCTCAGCCATCAAGTTTGGAGGAGGGTGGCCACACTGGGCAGCCCACAAGGAGAGCTGGGGGCTGGAGGGCTGGGAGCCGGTCACCCCGGTTGTGGTGCTGCTGGTCCGCTCACCTCCCCGTGCCGTGCAGCAAGGCCCGGGGGCGCTGGGCTGCCTTGCACGCGTCCCTCC
Source organism: Anoura caudifer (assembly GCA_004027475.1). NCBI lineage: Eukaryota > Metazoa > Chordata > Mammalia > Chiroptera > Phyllostomidae > Anoura > Anoura caudifer. Next base: position 247,904 of record PVKU01001189.1, on the reverse strand, counting down.
GAGAGGCGTTGGCCCAAGGGTGTTCTAGGGGGGTGGGAGACAGTGTGTTTAGTCCTCGACAAGTCACGTGTCCTGCTTTGCCTCTCTCATTAATGGGGGCAAAATGTACAAGCCCCGGAGTCTCTCCTGTGGCTGGCATGGCCACAGCTACCGTCTTCGATGGCCCCTGGTGTGTGAGGGTAGCATGGACTTCCCTGGGACTTGCCCGCTGGGGGAGGCTGAAGCTTGCGCCTGCCTGCTCACCGCCCTTGTGTTTTCTTCATCCCTGTCCCCTGCAGAGTACATCCAGAAGTACGCAACGGAGGAGGCGCTGAAGGAGCAGGAAGAGGGCACCGGGGACAGCTCGTCGGAGAGTTCTATGTCTGACTTTTCGGAAGATGAGGCCCAGGATATGGAGTTGTAGTAGCAAAAGCACCTGCTTTTCAGAAAGACTATTATTTCCTAACCATGAGAAGCAGACTATAATATTCATATTTAAACAAAGCAATTTTTTTTATTACTAAACAAGGTTTTTATGAATAATAGCATTGATATATATATATTATATATCACCCTTTAGATCTTGATTTCTTGGTCATTTCTCAACCTGAGGTGCATAGCATACCCCACATTCCGTTTTGGCAGCAATACGCGGTCCGAATGCATGCATTCATAAGTCCATCTGGCCAGGTCCGCCTGCGTGCTACCGAGCTGTCAGAAGACATAGCCGCTCCGATAGATAGACATGAGTGAAAATAACAGGAAAAAGTTGCTTCTTTTATTGATGGTCCCAAAGAAACAAACCAAACCAACCAGCTGTCGGATGTGAAGATAGAATAGTGCTTTTTCAAAATGGAAAGCAAAGAAAAAGCTGGGGAGGAAGGGCCTGCTGTGGGGGCCTTCGGTGCCGGCTGCGCCGGGGCCGGCGCTCCTCCTCCCTGTGATTCCTAGGTGGCCCCATTTCTGTGGAGTAACAGTGCAAACAGGGAGCTAATTGGAGTAATGAGACCTAAAACAATTTTTGCCTCGGATTTTGAGTACATTTTTATATGTAGTTTCCTGCCCTTCTGGCTACCCGGCCCTACAGCCACGAGTGTATTGCTTTGGAGAACCTTTGGAAAGTGTTTTCTGAGCCTGATTCTTTCTCCTGGGGTAGAGCTTGTAATCCAGGCCTTGTTGAGAGGACAGGACAGGAAGAGAACGGTGACCAGGAAGACGTTTCCTCTCATCCGGCGCGTGCAGAGTCACGTCCTCGCCCTGTTGGTGGCCCGTAGAGACTGCTGCCCTGGACTAAGAGCTTTAAATCTGAGGGTGGTTGTGGGTTATTTTTGTTTGGGGGGTTTGTTTGGTTTTTTTGGTGTGTGTGTGAATTGTGCTTAGGTTGCAAATTTAATGCTCACCTGCCAAGGGATGGCCGCCTCCTCGGACAGCTGGTCAGCGCACCAACAGACTCGGGAAGAAGACCCGTCTGGCGGCTGCAACTCCTGGGCGCGCTCACTCACGTCTTGGTTTTGGTTTTCCTGCTGCTGCTGCTGCTGCTGCTCCTGGCAGCGGCCTGGTCATCATCTGCTTGCTGGGGTGGGAAATGGGTGTTTTAGACCCAGCACATTCTGAATTTCAAATGAGTAATCATTGGAACAAATAAAGGTTCTTGTACCCAAAGTGACTCTACGTGGGGAAAACCAACACAGCTTTTTTTCAGAGTGTGACTGAAAAGAGGAAAGGGTTCAGAAATGAGATGTAGTAGTAAAACAGGTTGTGAAGGAAGAAAGTCTTCTCTTCCATGTGTGTTAAGAGGAAATCAGTTTGAAATGCCTGCTAATGAAATGTTTACTCGGCTAACCACACGTCCAGGGTGCTGGCGAGCGTCCTGTGGACGGGGGTGCTGCTGCTGAGTTCGGAGAGCTCCGAGCGGCGCCTCTGCCTTCTCTCCGTGTCGCAGCCGGTGGGACGGGAGCAGAATTAGCCAATCCTAAAACCTTCTCAAGACAGTCTTGGAATGTCCCACTGGGATAATTTAATGTTTATGATGTGTGTTTTTAGTTTAGAAGTGCTGTATTCCACAAGATTTGAGTCAATGAGGTTGGAAGATACCCATTTTTTTTTAATTCAAAAAGCACAATCTTTTCTTTGAAAATCTATATAAAGTACAATTTGCTTTTAGCATGATTATTTTCCTAAATAAAAAAAAAGAAGACAAAGAATTTACTTATTTTATGTTAATAACGGGCATGAAGCAAAAGGTTTTCTTTCCAAAAAAAAAAAAAAATTGCAAGCGCAGTGACGTAGGGCTGTGGTTAGTTCCCGTGCTGAGTTACCCAGCGTTTGTGGCTCGCCGGGAGGGTAGTGTTGACTGTTGAACGTGTAACGGTGTGCTTTAACTCTTACCTAGCACGTTGTCTTCTCGCTGTTCAGGGGAGGGGGGGTCGCTGCTGGCACCGACTTGCTTACCTGCTGAAGTAGCAGTTTGCTTGTGGTATAACCTTCATTGTAGGTGCGACGTAGGGTAGGCTTAAAGTGCTGGGTGGTGATTGGAGTTCACACAATAAAAAATTGTATTTTTTCAATATTGTATAAACAATAGTGTTCTAATTACCTTTCCAGAAAAAATGATGTCCCGATAATAATTGCTTTAAATCTTGTCCGAAAAACTCTAGCAGAAGCGAGTTTAGGGAAGGTATGTGAACAGGGCCACAGCTCTGCTCCCCAACTAAATCTGTGTTTTTGGTGAAAAGACATCAGCTTGCCTGCGGTCGAGAGCTCCAACACTGGAAGCCTGGTGGTGCAGAACCCCCGGCTGAAGACTCCCTGGGGGGGGGGGGGCTGCAGGGACGAGCAGAGCGGAGTGTGGCTGCTCCGTGCGCGTGTCTCCACGTCTGTCCTTGTGTGTCCATCCCAGTTTGTGTGTTGAAGGTGTAGTTAGGACTTCTCTGTTAGCGCTGGAAGCTTCTGGAATTGCTACTGAGATCAGGCTTTGTACCTCCTGTGCGAGTCTGTCGCAGCGGAGCACCAGCCTAGGTCCCGTGCGTGTGCGGGGCTGTGCGTAGGTCTTGTCCTCTCTGCTGCAGAACTGACTTTGGATAAGTTGAACAGAACCCTCCTTAATGCTGACTTTTTGTCCCTTCCCTGAACCTGGAAGAGGTGGGTGTAGGAGACCACACGCCTGTGTAGAGGGAGCTGGAAGGCGTCTGGCTGGGAGTTGAGGATGCCAGGCCCCAGTGATGAGATGGAGAGGAAGGCTGAGGCAGGGGTGTTCACACCAGGAGCTTTGCCAGGTTGCCCCATCGCAGCCCTCAGAAAAGTGTCTGGAGCCCCTCAGAGACGCTGAACGTTACTGCTTTCAAAGGTGGTGGCGAGTCAGCGTTGCTTCCGGCAGTTGCCTCCTTTCTTAGTACCGGTGGTTTTTGAAGTTCTACCTTGGGATGTACCCACGCCGGCCATTCTTCGCCCCTGTTGAAACAACTGAGCTCAAGCTCTCGCCAAATGCCAACTGGCAAGATGGCCATGGCGCTGAATTCGCTGCTCTCTCCGGCTGCCCCCGCCCCGGGCCTTGTGGGTTGCTGTTTCTCAGTAGCCAACCTAGACAATGGCATTTTTGCTCCTTCAGTCTTTAATCTCCTCTAATTTCCCTCCTTGAGGTTACTGTGCAGTTTCAACCAGCATTTTATACTAGTGAGATAATTACCAGAAGTTGCCATGAATCTCCTGCACCTAACGGTTTTTTTCCTTCCACTTCCAAAGCTGTTCTAATTGCCAACTGGCTGCTGTAAGCTCCTGGAGAGTGTCTCCATGAAAGGAAATTTTTCCCCTCCAAAGTCCTCCTGAAGCCCTAGTTGGCCTTGGCCTGACACTTGCTTTTTATTAAGCTTCCTATTGGGATGGCTGAGAATCATGAAAAACAGATCCTCCGCTAGCTTCCAAGGGTCAAGTTCCTGGGAACTAGTGTTTGACTTTAAATGGCACGTGACCCTGCTGTGGTCTAGGAACTCAATTAGAAAAGTGAAAGCCATTAACAAAAGTAAGTTTTATTTCATCAGCTTCCTGACTGGGTTCACAGCCTCGTTGACTGAAATCAAATAATTTCTGACTGGGCGCAAAGACCTGTGTTTCTTTGGACTTCTGAATCCATGTTCGCATTTTCTCTGGCCACTGAACACCTTGGCGATTCCATTAGGGACTGGCTGGAGTGGAGGCCCCTCGGGGAAGGGGAGCTAACAGCCCTCAGGTGGGAAGGTTCTCTGCTCACCTGAACAAGGGCCAGGACGCTTAACTCAGCAAACACTGGCCGTGGCTGTGGGCTTGGGAAGAAATGGCCATCACGTACTGATTGTGTTTGGTACATAACTGTGTGATACTTGAAGAGTTAAAAGGGACTGACCAGCCCCTAATTGAAATCTAAGCTTTTTATCACTTCTCTTTTCCTTGCCCTCTCCCCCCCCCCCTTTTTCCCTGCATTGTGATGATCTAGTGGGCACTTCTGTCAACAGGACAAATGCCTCCTCTGACTATAACCTCTTCATAGTTGTGTATAATGAAAACTGTAAACTTTTTTAAATAAAATGTGTATATACCTTGGCAAATGGCTGGACCTTGGTGAATAAGATAATAGCCCCCATGATCACGTAGCCTGTTTGTAAAGTACCCTTCCTGTTCACCTGGCACCCCACCCACCACCACCTTTTGACTGAGAGGCTCATAATTACAAGGCAGACTAGGTCAGCTTGGGGAGGGGTGTCCCATGTAGGCAGTAGTCACCAAGGGGCCTTGCCTACGGAGTCCTGTCTTTGTCCCTGGAGCGGCAGGGGACTGCTGGCTGTGAGGCTTCAGCGGGGCCTTAGAAAGCCATTTCATCTGTGAAGCCCTGTAGCCTGAAGGACCCGGTTCCCACGTGGATGATCGGCAGGTGTGACTGTCCTGTCCCTGTTAGCCCAAACATTCCAGGCCTGTCCGCTAATGCTGAGCCAACTTGGCCTGGAGTTCACAGGCAGCGCAGCTTCCTGCCATGGGCCACTCTGCTTCAACAGGCGCCCCTCTGTGCCTGGTGGCAGCCCCACCAGGGAGGGGAGAGCAGTGGGTATTGCACCAGAAGCTGACTGCTGAATTACTGCTGCATTTTCATTCCTTCCTGAAGCGTATGCCCTCAGTGGCCACCAGGTGGCGGGATTGCCCAAGTGCCCTGGAGAAGCTGCTTGGTGCTGGATTGTGTCAGAAGGCCCTTAAGACCAAGGGTTTTCTTTGGTCACGTCTTCTCGTTCCCCCAACTCTCCACTGTTTTGTTTTCCTTATTCGTTTCCCTCACACTCCTTTTCCTTGCTGCATCCTGATGTACTCCGCAGTAGGCCCAGCTTTGTATCCACCAGGGAGAGGGAAGGAGGGTGGGCCACCTAGGAAACGTCTGGTGTGGATAAACCTCGAGCTCTCCTATGGCAAGTAAACCCTCCAGCTACCCTGGCTGCCTCCAGTGCTCAGAGTCAAAACGTGCTCTTCACAGGTGGTCTCAGCGACCCCTCAGTCCAGGGTGTGATGGACCAGAGGCCTGAACCAGCCCTGTGAGTTCTAGTCCCGTCTCTCATCTGTTAGCTGTGCGGCCTCGGGCTCACATGTATCAAGTCCCTAAACTAGCAGGTTCTGACTCTGACACTTGGTGACCCCACTCCGTCTGGGCTCTGAAACTATCGGATATAGTGTCCTGACAGGAATTCCATCAACCCGAGAAACATCAAGGTTTTGGGGTCAGAGTTTAGAGTTGTTGGACGCACAGAGCTTTGGGAGTTTAGAGCACCCATTTTCCAGCCGAAAGAATGAAACCTGCAGGTCATATGTATAGTCATTCCATCATATCACGCAAGGCTGCTTTAAAAACTGCTTTGTGACATCCAGCCAGGGCATCAATTCCCTGGCTGGTGTGGCTCAGTGGATTGAGCACCAGCCTGCAAATGGAAAGGTCGCAGGTTCGATTCCCAACCAGGGCAAATGCCTGGGTTGCGGGCCAGGTCCCCAGTTGGGAACGTGATAGGCAGCCAATCGCTGTATCTCTCCCTCTTTCCCTTCTCCCTCTCTAAAAGTAAATAAATAAAATTAAAAAAATAAACCCTGCTCTGGAGTCCCAGCACATTCCGTGGTGATCTTATGCAGCTTCCGAAGTGGTGGGTGTCTCTTGCCTGCCTGAGGCTGTGCCCCTCCCCATGAGAAGGGGACCCTGGGATTTCTGAGGCATATTGTCCTGTAAATGAAAGTTGTGTGCTTGGCACCCCAGAACTTTTACTAACCTTAAATTCTTTTGCCATCTCTGAAGGCTGCTCTCTGCCCCGGTAATGCGTTCCTGCGGTACTATGCCCTGGTATTTCCACTCCCCACCTAGAACAAGGGCAAAGAGAATCTGGCTCTCACAACCCTTGGTCCTGCAGAGGCCCCAAAGCTCCTGACAGGCTGAGCATCCTGGTTTATGAGAAATGAGGCTTGCTGCAGGCTTCCGAGGGACACTCAGATCCCTGGGGGAGCCCAGAACAGTCCACCCTGACAGTCCAACCCTGCTCTCCAGTGCCTTGCGTCGCAGGCTGCGCCCCCAGCACCTCTGGGGTGAAGAGTTACCCTGACAGGGTTTGCCGTTGGAGGATGGGAGACACAGGAGCGTTCCCCCTCTTGCTGTGTGTGTGAGGTGTGTGTGAATGTGTGTGTGTGTGTGTGTGTGTGTGTGTTTGTGTGTAATGTAGGATGTTTATTTTTGAAGAAGGCTGGCACTTCTGTGGACCTGGGTTCCTCGGAGCTCTTTGGGACTCAAACTTGACTCCTAGGACCTGGTGTCAAGTGGTTGGGGTGACAGGAACAGACTTTGGATTTCTAAGAGGAAAACTCAGCCTTCTGGCTGCCTGGGCATTGCTGGCTAACCTGGGGAGGGGCTGCTGGGCGCCATGGGGCTGGGCCTTCCCATCTGTCCCTGCCTCTCTTCCCCTGGCCCCTGCTGGCCAAGTCAGCCAGTGCAGAGCAAGCAGCTCCCTCTGAGAGGCTCGGCCCAGATTCTGTTCTCCCCAGTTCTAGAAACAAATCAGGTGCATAGTACAATCCTCTGATGTGCACTTTAAAGTGTGGAACAAAGCTTTTAAAAGATGCACCTCTGCAGAGTTCAAATCAGCATCGCAGAACGTGAAAATCCTCCGTCATGTCCTCCTCCAGAGAGAACCCCCCTCTGCAGTGGCGGGAGAAGGCTCCCCCGTGCCTCCTGCTGGCCCCCGGAGCCCCTGGCAAAGCAGACCGGGCACGGCCACATTTCACATGAACTGCCGGTGAGGCACCGAGAGACTTGGGCACACGGTGAGTGGCACAGTCAGCGGTGGAAGCCAAGTCTTGAGGACATTGCTGAGTGTTCTTTGCATGAGCACATGCTGTGCCAAGCCTGGTGCCCATCTAACATGCAGGGGGCTGGGGGCCAGGGGCTGTGGGCACCGGGTCTGTGTGAGCCTGTCACTCGGGCTCCTCTGCCATGCTTCCGGGTAGACCCGGGAGCCCGGCTTGCCTCCTGCCCAGGGGGCGCATGGGCTTGGTCCCCGGGGTCAGGGCCTTTCCCCACACGGACCGTGTTTCCGCTGACAGCAGGGTTCCCATCCTCTGGGTCAGAAAATAAAACTCAGGTTTAGCGCCGCCCTGGAGCAGAAATAGAATGCCATCTACACGAGGAATTTAAAACTTTTAAGTGGCCACATTTTTTCAAAGGTAAAATTAATGTTTCATTTAACTCAATATATCCAAACTACTGCAGTGTGCGGTGACTATTTAGAAATGAATGAGATACTTTACATTATTTGTGCACCAACGCTTTCTGGTATGTACTTTACACAGCAATTCCCAACCTGGACGCCAGGTTTTCAGCATTTAAAGTGATAGCAATCCTACCAAAACCAAAGCTGTGTTACAGAAACACATTGCTTGCTTTTACATTTAATTAAAATTCAGATGATCAGTTGGGTTCCTGTTATTACTTTTCAAGAGCTCAGTAGCCACATGTGGCCATGGCCGCCTGCTGGGCAGTGCAGACTGGAAGCTCCCAGGTAGAGCAGGAATTTTTAGAAGCAGATCACAGGAGCGACCTCTATCGTGGACTTGGAGCAGAACCCAGAACCTCCCGCTCCCGCTCCTGGGGAGTCGGGCCTTCTCAGCACACAGTCCGGGTCCCGGGGCGCGTTTGGGAGGTGAGAAACGCACACAGTTCTATCCCTGCGTTCGGACTCCGAAGGATGTGGAAGAATCCGGATGGTGGCCAGGGTCACGGGAAGGACCCTCTGGGGCCACTGCAGTCGACCTGTCCTCTAGGGTGACCTCAGCACGCGAGGGTGCCCCGGGGCATGCGCCCGACGCGTGCTGCTGCCCGGAGCCTGAGATCAACCTGGGGCTCCCAGTCCCTGCGGCTCCCCATTGTCCCCGCGGATTGAGAAGTGACCATCCACGAGTCGGGGATCTTTCTGGAGCGGGTCGGGCGGAGGGCGCGGCCACCCCTGCCATCTCAGGGCTGCGGAGCCCATCCCTGCCTCGGGCACCAGGGGGCGCCAAGACCTCGCCCAGCTGCCCGGAGTCCCGGCCGCCCTACTGCTCCCAAGGCCGCCGAGCAGATCTGGGGTGAAGTCGGGAGGCCCTGGGGCACCGTGCCCGCCCAGGCCCTTTGGCTCCGCCCCTCGTGCCTGGCATTTGCCAGAAAAAAACCGTCGAGGCTACCCAAACACCAAGCCCGGGAAACTGGCCCTACTCAGAGAACCCTGGGCCCTGATACCCCGGCCTGACCCTGCTCGGTCATCTTAGGAAGAGACAGGACCACTCCTGACTGCTCCCCCGCGGGGCTCCCGTTGGCCAGCGACAGGTGTGGCTACTTAAGCAAGCGGGGGCTTGTTTGTTGAAAGGTCCAGGTGGAGCTCGAGAATGCTGCGGAGGCCGCAGACAAGACTTGGCAAATGAGAGGTGCCAGGGATGCAGGAGACCCTGTCTCAGAAGCCACTGGGCCAGCACAAGGCCACCCCCGAAGGCTGTGCTGGGCCCCTAGGCATGCGTCTAACAACCATCCCTTCCTCTCTGCATCACATGGGAAAAGCCCCAGCAGGAGCCCAGGCCCCTGTCATAGTGGTAGGGATGAGAGAGGAGGGATGTGGACCTACTCTTCAACACAATCACTCTCAGGGGAGAGTTGTCCTCCCCGACCCCCAGTCCCCCAAAGGACAGGGAGTTCAGCACAGAGAAGCCTCAGCCAGGAGCTTACATCACTCACTGTGCCCCCACTTCCGGAGCTTCCCTTGCCCAAGAAGGATGCTAGAGCTCCAGATATCCAATCTTACCTTCCAGGCAGCAGGAAGAAGAGGAGGGATGAATACCAGGTGCTCATCTCCCAGCAGACAGCTCCTTTGGAGGAGTCCTCTTGTTAGCCTCCCCCACACTTCCACGTCTACCTCTTTGGCCAAACCGCGACAGGGGGAAGTATGGAAATGCACTTCTTCAGCTGCACACGTGGCCCCTGCGAATAACACTGGGGTTCCACTCGTGCAGTATGTGGGTCTTGTGTTTTTCGATCCTATTGGAACAAATCAGGTCTTTAAAAAACTATGGGACAACTGGGGAAATTTGACCATTGAGGGCCAACGTGATGATATAAGGCATTGTTATTTTTTACATATGAGAAGGTATTGTGTTGTGTGTGTGTGTGTGTGTGTGTGTTCAAAGACTGCCTTTTAGTGATACGTATCAAATTGATGGATGAAATGATATGATTTGTTTCAAAATAACCCGATGGTGGGAAGGAGGTAATTGTTGAAATAAGATTAGCATGCAGAAACAATTCCTGAAGCTGAGTGTTGGGTACATGGAAGTTCATTATACCATTCTCTCTACTTCTGGATAGATTATACATTTTTCATAATAAAAGTTCCTTAAAAGTTCTGCTATTAAAGAAAGTATTAAGACTTACATTTTTAAAATTGGGGTTATAAAACAGTGGAGTTCTTTTACTAAGGAATGGGGGAGGTTGGCTTTGGGGACATCCAGAGCAGTCTCTGCCAGGTATTAGCAGCTGAGGTCAACTCCTGACAGAGATGGCCCGACTGTCCCCCAGCCTAACGTCACCCCACAGGCCTGGACCATGCTCTCAGGCCTTTGCTCCAGCTAGACCTCTGGATTGCCTGGCACTTACTGGATCCTGCTGTGTGGCCAGAGTTGCATTATGAGCCTGGGGGGAAGGAAAGAAGGGGTGTAACTAAAGCATGTGAGACCCAGGCCCTGGCCCCAAGCAGTGAATGATGTATTTGAGCAGACAGTGCTAATAGTTGGCAAATTGTTCCACGTGTGTTCTTTCAGCAAGGTATGCAGGACAGCTGCGTGGAGGAGGAGGCAGGGAGGAAATGGGCCTCGACATGAGAAAGAGAGGAGACCCACCTGGTGAGAGGAGCACGTGATCTGGAGGCCTCACTGGGCCTGGCTGCAGATGGTGTGTCTCAGGGGGCCCAAGGGGGGCCAGGGCTCTGTGCCTGTTTGTGTCCCTGGCAAAGGAATTCGTTCTGAAGGGTAAGAAGGCAAGCCACGCAGTGTCCCTGGGAATAATGTCAATAATCACAACAGCAGCAACAGCTAACGTTTTAAGGCTCATGGCATCAAGCTAAGGGCTTAATTTACACCAAGGCTCTGAGGCCGGTATGACTCCCTGCAGTGGACACCTGTCACTTTTGCCTGCCCAGCATCTGTTCCTTCTTCTGGTATCAGTACTGCTACGCTGTTTGGGGGAACCACCCTCCTCACTCACTCTAGTGCACGTGGTGTTTGGAGGCCAGCACCCTCTTCCCCTCCCTCCGGTGGTGGCCGCCACCCTGCCAGCCCATCGAGTGCCCTGCTCTGAGAGGAGCTCCCCCCCACCTTCAGTTGAGACCAGGGGAAAGAGAAGAGCCTTTTCCCTCTGGGGGTGCTGAGCTGACAGGAGGTGGGCCTGGAGTAATGTTCGGGGGGGCAGTGCCCAGGAGCCTCCTTCCCGAGCCTTCCCTCTAGATGGGAATGTTCCAATAAAGTCCTTTTTTTTTGTCAAGGCGTGTTACACTGCTTTCTGTCACTGGTGCTCTGGAATCCTGACCAATATGCACCTTCAGATATTCAGGGGAGAAAACTAGCAGGTGCAGTTACAAGCCAAGGTCACAGCATCTGCTTGGAATCTGAAATGCCATACCCTAGGCCCTAGAGGACAGACTTCTAGAAGTGCAGGTAACAGAACAGGTTGAAGCCAAAACCTTAAGTAGGAGATGACAACCTCCTCCAGATAAGATGGCCAGTCGACCACACAGTAACCCGGTCCCTGCCAAACCCCGCCGAAGGACAGCAAAGGGTCACAGAATGGGATGCGGTGTGACTACAGGCACAAACGAGGGAGAGTCGACACTAGAAAACAACACTGGAAACTGGAGAACAGTTGTACACACAGTTACTGTGGGTTACAGTTACTTTAATGGTGGATTAAAAGCAAAACAGAACAAAAAACTCTCTCATGGACATCCTGTTCCTAAACCAGAAGGGAGGGAGGTTAAGACACCAGTTTTCACTGCAGAAACCCCCCAAAGTTTGGTGGCTCCAGGCTCTTTTGATCCTGGGGGTGAAGGAAGAGCTGTAACGGGAGGGAGTCTAGAGGCTGAATAAGCGCTGGATGCCTCTGTCTCAAATGCAATTCTGTGCAGCCGGCCACAGACCCCTCCCAACTGAGCAGACCAGCGGGTCTGGCTAGGGAAACAGCAAAGCAGAGGCACACAAGCACAGCTAAGGGGACATGGCCACACAGAAAACCAGGGCTTAGAGGGAAAGTTCACACGTCAAAGAAGAGTACACCTCAACCTCCACCCTCCACTCAGCATCCAGAAGGCTGGGCCCAGGGCTCATCCCTCAGAGGCAGGGAGTGCAGGGACCCCTCTATGAGTGAGCCAAGGAGCCAAAGACACAGGGAGCATCTTACTCACAAGTAAAGCTCAAGCCAGACTAGCTTCCCTGGTTGGTCCTTCCAAACACTTAAAGGAAGGTTCATACCGAGTTTCAAAACCAAAAAATAATAAAGAAGGGAGCCCTTATTCCCCAACTCATTCTAGGAGGGCAATATTATTGTAATACCAATACCAAACAAAGACATCACACAAAAAAGTCAACTTACACAATTTTAGGTCAATTATATCCCAATTAAAAAAATATTTTTAAGAGTTAGGGATGGAAGTCGCAGGGAACCCAAAATGCAGGGTCATGTGCTGCAGCTTCCCGAGGGTGAGGGTGAGGGTAAGGGTGAGGTGGAGTGTGAGCATGAGGATGAGGGTGAGGGTCAGGTGCAGAGTGAGGCTGAGAGTGACAGTGAGGTGGAAGATGAGGGT